>JAPTHA010188753.1:0-10691 GCA_029814585.1 Gymnapogon annona | reverse complement strand
CCATGTTGGTTAGGGATGGGGAGAGAAAGACAGAGAGAGGAGGGGAGACTGAGAGAGAGAGAGAGAGAGAGAGAGAGGTGGGGGAGAGAGAGAGAGAGAGATTACATCATAACTAGCCTCATCATCAGCCAATTAACGGGAGGCATCATTAGAACGGCCTTTAACACCGCGACACCGGTGACGGGGACATCGGATCATTCACCACACACTCCTTAACGGCGCTGCCTTTTCATTTTATTTCTTTAAAAAAATTAAACCTGCTATTTTCCTAGTGTGTGTGTGTGTGTGTGTGCGTGCGTGTGCGAGAGTCTGATTGATTCCTTTTTTCAGGTGCTTTTTTCTGCTGCCGAGCATCGATTTCTGTCTCGGCACACACCGTTTCACAGATGGGACTCATAATTTTCCTTTAAACAGTACTCAGGGGCGTAACGCAAAATTCAGAGTCCTGATCAAATGCAGACTATATCTCCCCCCCCCCACACACACACACACACAAACACACCTCACATTAGGCTTTCGACTATTATGTTTATTTTACTTATTTAACCGTCATTTTATAAATTCCACTTTGCCCATGTCAAAGGCATCTCTGGGCAATTGAAACTGAATTGAACTGGGCTGAGTAACTGGGCGAGTTTTTTCCCAGTTAACACACACACACACAGACACACACACATATTTAAGATTAATTTATTTACATGATCACAAAAATGAGATAATTGGGATTAATGTGATCATTTTAATCAACTGGATGTGACTTAAAAATGCAATAATTGAAAAAAAAACTTGGTTTACATGTTTCAGTCAATTTTTTTTTTTTCAGAATACAAACATGCACATCAGGCTCAAACTTCCTATTGTCTTCTGTTCATGTTATAGTGTCACGTCATTTTCTAGGATTTTTTTTTTTTACATATATAAATACACGTGCGCAGATGTAAAAGGATAAAACATCACAACAAGAAGAAGACAGAGTGAGGGGGAATCTAGAAGTGTTCACACAATCAGATTACTGTTATTCACAATATGCATACTCTAATAATGATGGGATTTACAGTGTATATGAAAAAGAAATACAGTGACAATGAATAAATGTGGTTGGACAATGAAATAAGTCCTTTATTGTTGACCCGTGTGATCACAGTAAAATTCCAATATCTTTCAGAATAACCGCAGCACAAAACATGATTGAATGGAACTTCAATTGAGTGTTCAATCAAATAAAGTGACGTTTCAACAATATTTAAGGTCATATTTTGAGGAATGTAAATGTATCAATGGTATTCATGGTTTTCAGTGTTGAATGTATATTTCTTTTGATTAAATGTAAAGACAATGAGCACAAATAAGAACAGCTGCTGTGATCTACACTGTGACTCCATGTTGTTGATTTTCAATACAAACAGAAGCTGAACCCCAGTAAAAGGCATCAGTCCCACTTCATTCTGCCTTTTATTGTTGCATTTTGTCTTCTTGCTGCTCTTATTTTTGTCATTACTCCAACCCTGCGTTTTTTGTTTTGTTTTAAATCCTACACCAGGGCTCTCCAATTCTGGTCCTCGAGGGCTGGTGTCCTGCATGTTTTAGATGTTTCCCCTCCTCCTTCACACTTGGATGTCATTACATCATTATCAGGTTCTTCTGTAGAGCTCAATGATGGACTGATCAATAACAGAACCAGGTGTGATGGAAGACGGGAAACATCCAAAACGTTCAGGACACCAGCCCTCGAGGACCAAAGCACCCCTGACCTAAAGATTAATTGTTGTATTAAATGTCCTTGTGCCTAAATTGCTGCTTTGTATGCATCAATGATTATTTTACGTGAATTGGTTATGACAGTGGTTTTCCAGGTGTGTTGCACAAAGGTTACCATTGTAAACATTATCAACCTCCATGTAGAAGGCCCTGGAAGCAGATCAGTTTCATTCCAGCAAACTTTTATTCCAGCAAACCTCTTCTTATAATAATTAATAAAACATAACACAATATTAATCAAAAAACTTTGCAGCAAACTTTTATTATAATAAAAGCTTGCTAGAATGAAACTGATCCCTATATTTCTATCACACCCTTCATGGTTTAACTCTGTTACCACATGTTATTCAGCTCCGTTTTTGCTTAATTGTGTGAATTTGCATCCACAGAAAGTTTCAAAGGGGTCAATTCCAGGCAGTTCCGGTCCAACTCTATCAGATTTATTTCTCGTTGAGCAGCTGTTTTTTTTGTTTGTTTTTTTTTTCCCCAGCTGATCCGAGACCAGCAGTTCAGTTTTTAGGAGTAAAGCCTTCCAAGTGCTTTGTCCGACTGTAACGAGGCGACGATGCATAAAAGTGAGGAGATGGAGAGTGACCGGTCTGTTTACAGCAGAGAGCAGCTAATTGAAGAGCTCCTATAAACTCAACAGAACAGGCTGTAAAACTAACTCCATCCCGAATCGCAGACCCTCAGCGAACTCATCAAGAGCAGAGTTTCTGTAGACAGTCTTTGCCGGGCCGGGCCGGGCTGAGCTGGGCTGGGTTTATCAGAACCAGGTCAAATGGCAATTATCTGGAGAGGCAGATATACAGCTCAGAGTGTTTGTCGGAGGCTGAGCTGCAACCGTTTCACAGTTCAAGCAGATAAAACCTCGGCTCTGTGTGGGTTTGATGTGGCGTGCAGATGAATATGATCTGGCATCAGGTCAGTCCGTCAGCATGTGGAGCTCTGATAGGAACCGAGATGGAGACAACGGACAAAACACACACACACAAACCGCTCCTCTTCCAACTGCTCAGATGTTCTTTAGCTTTAAGGGTTTAAGCTCCGACACTAATGTGAACACATGATTGACTATAAGTCCTGTGAAGTTTATCTGTGCGTTTGGCGGCACCTTAACACCACAGGATTAAAAGAAAACATGACAAACGCCAACAAGTGTCAGTACATTTAACCCATAAAGACCCAGTCCTACTTTTGTAGCAGCTCCCAAATGATTTTTTTTTTCCCCAATGGTAAATGGACTGCACTTATACAGCATTTCTCTACACATGTGAGGTGCCCAAAGCACTTTACATTGGCCTCACATTCACCCATTCGCACACAGTTGGACCGGAGCTGCCCGGATTTGACCCCTTCTACACTTTCTGTGGAAGGAAATTCACACAATTAAGCGAAAACTGAGCTGAATATCATGTGGTAACAGCATTAAACTGTGAAGGGTGTGAGAGAAATATAGGAATTCTTGTAAAAGTTTGCTGCAATTCACCAGTGGGCGGTTGCTGGCACGCTCCATTTGCTCAGGGACACTTTAAACACGTGGACAGTCTGAGTCAGTATTTGAACCGTCGCCATTGGATGACCCGCTCTACCAACCTGAGCCACAGCTGCCCTATCTTTTTAACCATTCTTAAGTGATTTATTGCTATTTGTTTAGCGCGCTTAAATGAAAATCATGAATATTTCTATATTTAACTCACTGATCAGGTATATGTTCATAAACGATTAAACTTGAATGTTATTGTATAAAAAAAAAGAAGAAAGTGACGATCTATCATTATGTGGACATATACCTCGTATGTCCATCCACTGTCATTGGTTAATTTTGCTGATACTTGCGCCCGTGACAATAAAGGCTCATTCATTGATTCGACACCTGGTTTTTACTGATGAATCAATAGTGTAGAACAGGGGTTTTCAATCCTGGTCCTCGAGAGCCAGTGTCCAGCATATTTTAGACGTTTCCCCTCTTCTATCACACCTGGTCATCATCGAATTGCTATCAAGATTCTGCACTATTTGGTGATGAGCTAATCATTAATTGGACCAGGTGTGATCGACGAGGGAAAAGGCTAACATGCAGGACACCAGCCCTCGAGGACCAGGATTTTAAAATCCCTATTATAGAAGATAACAGTTTTTCCACACTAACTACAGAACCTCTGAATGTCCAAGATACATCATATTTGATGATCATGAAAAGATTATAAACTGCATTTTACACTATTAGGATTAGTACACTAATAGGATTAGTAGCTCAATGGGTGTTAAACAGTTTAATGTCGGTAGATGGTCACCAGACCATCTACCGATGGGTCTTTATAGGTCAGAAGCTCCAGTGTGTAAGATTTTTGCTGATTTTTACGTAGATCCTACATCATAAATGCCATATAATATTCACAGAACATCATAGAACATTCAACCACTGTTACACACCCTGTTGTCTCTGAAGGGTCATTTGGCTACTGGTGATTCCAACTGACATTAGATGAAGGTAGGATAGACATATAGAGACAGTCGACCAACCACAACCACACGTGATGAAGAGTGAGGAGCCTTACCGCTTAAAAAAAAAGGTGCAGGTATTCGGACTTTAGGAACAAACTGGAGGAAGATGAAAGTTCACAAGGGGCTGGAACCAGGACAGTATAACTGAGAAAACAAAAAGTGGCATCCAAATATTGATACATAACCACACAGCGTCCATTAACACTGCAAAACCTCTAAATGCACTTGTACTATATTTTCCGGACTATAAGGCGCACCAGATTGTAAGGCGCAGTCTCAATTAAAGGTCTATTTCGGTATTTGGGCCATACATAAGGCGCACCTATTATTGGGCACATCAGGGACATGAGTTCCTGGACCGCGCGGGTCTGGTCTGTGGTGGTTTGGTCCGTAGTGGTCTGGTCTGCAGGGATCTGGTCCAAACCAGACAACCGTGTACAAGACCGGCATGGACCACATACCTGTGGACCAGCGCAAGTCTGGTCCGTGTCTGGTCCATGCAAGTCGCGGATCAGACTGGCGTGGATCAGATCCGCTCGGACCAGAGTCGTGCAGATCAGACCACCACGGACAAGACCCGTATGAACCACACTCGCGAGGACCAGACCCTGTTCGGACCAGACTCACACAGATCACTCCCCACGGACCAAACTCGTATGGACCAGACCCATGTGAACGAGACTGGCACCGATCAGATCCGCGTGAACCAGACCCGCAGTGCGGATCTGATCCACGCCGACCAGACTTGCGTAGATCAGACCCCAAGCGGACCAGATATCCATGGATCACACTTGCACGGGTCAATTTACTGAATGTGAAGTGTGTGTGCGTGTTTCCTATTTGTATTGCATTTCCAGGAGGCTCATAAGTTTGACGTGATAAGAAACAAAAGTGCAAGGAAGGCTGTAATCCAATGTCGACGTAGGGTTATCGCTGAGTGACACATGAAAAGGGCTGGACCAATCAGAAAAAAGGACAGAGCCATCAATTAAAACCAATGATCTGGATTCACCGTCAAGAGTTTATGAAGTAAAACAGGGTCAGAAGAAAACTACTCCACGTCGTGACTGAGCGTGGATCCCTGGTCCCTCCCGGATACAGTCTGGTTTCTTTTATCTTCCAATACAAACTTGACACTGAGCTAAACACACCCCGTTAGTAAAAGCCACAGATGTAAAACCTTGGCTCGAGGAGGTTTTAAAATTCTTTTGACAAACCGGGCCCGTGTGTTTTACATCTGACGCTGAGCTGCTTCTCACTTTTCATACGGTGAAGTTTTTTTTTTTTTTGTTTTTTTCCCACTGAAGTGTCGCTGCTGATAGAGTGTGTGCGCCCACACACTTAAAGCAGTTAAACGCTCTGAACAACGGAGACTAAAGACGACTCCTAAACGGTGGATTTCACTCCCCGATGGGTTTAACATCGACGCTGTTTAACTCGGAGCTGGAAGTCTTTTGGTTTTTCTGTGCGTGGCATAAATTACAGATATATACGCAGATTTGTCTGAATATTTCTCTGATAAATGACGCTCATTACGGGTTTAAAACTAAAGGGAACTAATTAGAGATCCCACACCATCACAGCTCTGACGCACATTAGGAAAACAGCTCGCTTCCTCGCTACGAATGGAAAAAAAAAAAAGTTTGCACATAAAATCAAAAGAAGTCTGGAGTAAGATACAAATGTAAATCTCTATACATAGTATTTGATCATAATCGTGTTAATAGTTCACATCCAGCAGCCACTGTAGTTAAACATGTTTGTTTCGAGAAATGGAAACAGAAACAACAAACATAACTCTATACCAGGGGTGTCAAACATGCGGCTCGTGGGCCAAATGCGGCCCGCCAAAGGTTCCAGTCCAGCCCGTGAGACGAATTTGTGAAATGCCAAAATGACACCTAAGATATTTACAAAAATTATAGTCCAGTTTCCACAGGCTGACTGGGAAATATATGATCATAATAACCTGTAACTACAATTTCAACCTTTTGTGTTCTGGAAATGTGTATATTTTTATGTAATTTCATTTATTTACACTAAAACATCATAGAATTTCACAAACAAAACATAAATAACCTCAACAAATACAAACAACCAGAAATGTCTGAAGAGAAGTCAGGGTAATTTTATCAATATTCTACCTGTTACTAAATGTTTTGTGTATTTGTGGATCCACTCTGATCTGTACGTTGTCATGTACACGTATAAATTATAAACTAAGGTATAACATTGTTAAAATTACACTCATTTTAATGTAAATGTATAAATTATAAACCGAGGTCTAATATTGACTAAAGTGCACTTAGTCTTGTTAAGAATTGAGGTTGTTAATGTTATTCACATTGTTTTAAAGGACAGTTTGTAGAGAAACATTTTCATCATATGAGGACAGTTTGGAGTTGACATTATTGATATTCAATTCTGTTATTATGGGACTGGTTCGGCCCACTTTGGACCAAATGTGGCTGAATTTGGCCCCTGAAGTAAAATGAGTTTGACACCCCTGTTCTATACATACAGAGAACCAATAGCGGAACACAAGATAATCAAGGTGATCTATACAGTAGAATAGTTTCCATGTACAAATGAATAAATAAATCATTTGTTATGGGTTGAAAAGGAGTGTGAAGAAGAAAAACTTATATAATCCCAATCTTCTCATTTGCAATGAGACACATACACTATATTACCAAAAGTATTTGCTCACCTGCCTTGACTCGCATATGAACTTAAGTGTCATCCCATTCCTAATCCATAGGTTCAATATGAGGTGTGTCCATCCTTTGCAGATATAACAGCTTCAACTCTTCTGTCAAAGGCTGTGCACAATGTTTAGGAGTGTGTTTTTAGAAATTTTTTGACCATTCTTCCAGAAGTGCATTAGTGACAGACTCTAGTGTGGATGAACTGGACTGACCTGTACAGAGTCCCGTCCTCAACCCTATACAACACCTTTGGAATAAAATTAGAGCAGAGACTGAGAGCCAGGACTTCTCCTCCAACATTAGTGTGTGACCTCACAAATGTGCTTCTGGAAGAATGGTAAAAATTCACAAAAACACACTCCTAAACATTGTGCACAGCCTTTGACAGAATTGTTGAAGCTGTTATATCTGCAGAGGGTGGACCCACCTCATATTGAACCTATGGATTATATATATACAGAGGGTGGACCCACCTCATATTGAAGCCTATGGATTAGTAATGGGATGCCACTTAAGTTCAAATGTGAGTCAACGGGGGTGAGCAAATACTTTTGGTAATATAGTGTATGTCTCGCTAGAACCCTGAATCAATGAATGCGACAAAAGCAGCATCCATTTTCCTAAACAGAGAAAGTCACTGTGACTAAATAAACCTTAAACTGCGGTGTGTAAATGTATTAGTAACGCATGGGTGAGTGAGGTTTGTGTGTGTGATCGTGTATACGTGCGTGTGTGTGTGTGTGTGAATGAAACAAAACCAAGGATCAAACCAAACAATACCATTGTGTCGGCCATGAGGACAGCACAGTGTTCAGTCAGAGTGAGAGTACACACACCTGGTAATGTGGACCTTTAGTAATCTCAAGCCACGCCCATTAGAGGTGTGGCCAAAGAACCGACAGCCCACAATCAGGGACTACACAGAGAGAAAACCCTTCCAAAAAAATATACACCAGTGAAAAAAATTACCAATACATGTCATAGTATTTATTAGATGTCCATGATGACATGAATTTAAGGTCTTGTATTGGTGATGGTGACCGTCTCATGCTCCCTGATCTGCTCTTTCATAATTAGATCCTGGTATTATTGCATTAAAATATGTCTGTGTTGTCAAGTAGTAAAGAAAGTCCTCCGATGTTCAGACATTCAGAACCTAGAAGTGACCAACTGAACCCACCCCAAGTCGCAACACTGACCCCACAAGCTTGTACTGTAGACGCTAGGCATGATGGGTAATACATTCATCAGTCTCTCCTCTGTACCTGATGTTCCTGTCGTTCTGGAACAGGATCAATCTGGACTCATGGAACCACATGACCCTTTTTTTCCATTTAAAAAAATCGCTTTAAACGCTTTTCTTTAAACGCTACAGGAACGAATCGTTACGAAATTAGTTTTAGGATTTAAAACATTTGCTGCAAAATGAAACGTATTAATCACTGCAGGATTTATCCACCTGGACCTTCCCTCCTTATCTTACCTCAACATGGATTGATTTTTTTTTTTTTATTTGTTTCATTTTATGTGTTTGTCTTTTATCTGTTGGCTCTATCACTGCCATTGTGCGTTAGTAATGTCGTCTTTTAGTGTATAAATGTAACGGTAATATTCACTCATTCACTCATTTTCTGAACCCACTTTATCCTTTCCAGGGTCACGGGGAGTGGAACCTAAGCCAGATACTTAAGGGTGAAGATGGGGGGAACCCTCTACAAGTCGCCCACGTATTCATACCCATGTGCAGGGGCACTGGAGGCAAGATGGGTGAAGTGTCTTGCCCAAGGACACAACGGCACATGACCAGGACACAGCCGGATCCGAACCACCAACCCTTTGGTTATTGGACGACCCTCTTACCACTTGAGCCCTAATTAGTTTTACTAATAACATTTATTCATTTATTTATTTATTTGTCTCTTCTCAGTTGGTAAGGCACCGGGCTGGTGCATAGGGGACCTTGGTTCGATTCCCAGCATGAGCGTCCAGTGGGTTGTGTCAGGAAGGGCATCCAATGTAAAAAAAAAAACCCTGCCAAATCAAATATGCAAATTGGATTCGTTGTGGCAAACCCTGGAAGGGAAAAACCCAAAAGAAATCATCATGTATTTATTTGTGTGTGGAGTGTATATACAAGGTTATTATCAGTGAATACCAACCTAAACAATATTGAGGAGTCCTAATTAGAAAATTAGACTTTTCAGCAAAAAAAAACAAAAAACTTGCAAGTGATTGCATGTAAAAGCCTATGTTAAACATGGCACTACATAAATCTACGGAGTACGATGCTGATACAGAAGGACTTAACTCTGATAAAATCCCTCCACCTTCCTGACACCTCCTGGTGTAATTTCAGAGTGCTGAACTCCTGATAAATGGAGCGTCCCCCTGAGGCCGCTGAGCACACATTTGGTTAACTGAGGTGTAAATTGAGTTTGTGCCTGGGCTAAATGTTCCGGAGGGAGTTCATATCTTTTCCTTTTTCCTTGGGCTGCACCTGAACTCAGACTGGATCACATTTCTGACGAATGGTCTCATTATGAGTGCGAGAGCGCAGGGAGCTAATTACAGGTCTCAGATCAGTGCCGCCGCCGCCGCCGCTGCATCTGGGAATCACTGTGCTGAATATACAAAGAACATAACCAGACTCAGAGCTGCGGAGGGACACCAAACATCTGCACCTCCACTGGGTTTAAAATAAGAACTTTGCGTTCCTTTTGTGTTTGATCTTTTTTATTGGAGAGTGAGAGAAATATAGGTCTCCAGGAATATGGGTCTCCAGAAGCATCAAAAACGGCAAGGTATGAGTATTCCAAGTAACACAGTACTGACCATTAATTTAAATAAAAAGAAAAAAAAACTACATGAGAGAATTGGTTGTGTCATTTACTGAGACAGGGTCAACATGGTGCATTCAGGTACCTCTCAAAACCATGAGCTGCTTCAGATTTCTTTTTTTTTTTTAATGCACAGTTCCTCATAGAGTTGTAATCAAATATATTTATCTCCCCTCATGAAGTGATTTTGAAAATGTGAATTGTTCTTGATAAAGTGTAACTCAGATGCTGGTTGAATGTGATTACTGTATATATGGAAATAAAAAGAGGAATATATGTGTGAAAACAGTGACTCCAATTCTATGGGCAACAGTGTAAATGGTACATGTGTTATTCCACAATATTATTTTTAATAATTACATGTATAATGCTAATTATATCTCTTCATTTATCACCTGTTGGATTTCCTCTTTACCTTTCATGGGTAATTTATCATCATTCATCAAAATATTTTTTGTAGTGTCACTACTACTGATTTTATAATGAAATACAACCAGTGCCATTAAAACACAGAGAACAATATTTCATCTGATCCTTTGTGTTTTCTTTCCATCGTTTTTTTTTTTCCAGCTGATTTGTATATTGAGTAAAAACTGCTGAGCTGTGAGCTGTCTATTAGCTCGCTCCATCAGCTAGCTTAGCTCTTTGGCCTCTCCTTCATAAATCCATCACTGGACCGTTCTGCCTCCTCATCAGTCTGAGTCGGCCGCAGATCCTCATCTTAAACTCACCACGCTACACTTTTCTGAGAGCGTATACTATAGGGATGGAGACTCGGTGGTGCATGTATGTGTGTTTTGTGTGAATGAAAAGGAAGAAAATAAACAGGAGAAAGATTAAGTCGGAATCGATGCTTTTATCTATTTATCTCTATATCTCT
>JAPTHA010188747.1:1504-12123 GCA_029814585.1 Gymnapogon annona | reverse complement strand
GGGGGCAGCAGGGGGTGGGGTGGACACATGGATTTGGGAAAAGGCAGGAGCAGTAAGTACTGGGTTTCGCTCGTTTGGGGATTAGGGGTCTGTGCGTCCCACTGTGCACTGGAGCCAAGACGTTTTACTTACTGACTGGTGCCTTGTTACCATGATGGTGGGAATGGGAGAGCTATCAGCCTGGCCGCTAAGACAGCCACGCATCTGAACACAAAAGGACAGAGAGGCCCTTCCCTTATCCTGCACACTGTAAACCCGGATGCACAGTCCGCTGCTTCTGTTTCGACTGCATTGAAATGAAAATGTTTGGTCCTGAAGGAGATTTTCTGCAGGTTTTCCAGACGTACGGAGGCGGTCAGGTTGGGTTTCAATACGAGTCAGTGATACGTACCTCATCGAGTCTGTCCTCACTGGTCACTCTTTCGTAGTCCACTGTCATTTCCTTGAACAACTCGCCTAGTGGGGGGAGAAAAACAAAGCAAATAAATAAAATGCATTTCTAAAATAGAAAAGGTCTGGTCACGTCAGCTTTTGAGTGACCGTGATGGGTTTTCGTCGTACCGGCCGTTTCCCCCACGTCTCCAGTTTCAATCTTGTCCATGAGGTCGTTTGAGTTCCACTTGGCGATTTCCTTTGGGAAGACCTCCTCTCCATCTGAGAGATCCTCTGCAGGGAACACAGAAGTTTCATCACATTTAATCATCAGTATATTATTTCATATTGGATTTTTCATCTGACAATGATACATGACACAATATATATTCATACACAATAAGACGACATTCACAACCCACAACAGGATCAAAGATAACAGACAAAAAAAAAGAAAAAAACACACGAAGAGTACAAAAACCACCAAACAGGTGCAGTGACCCAAAAAAATAAAGAAATGAGTGAACCACATGAGTCACAGAGAGACATATGTTGATCTCTGAACTCCTAAGTCCTACAAGCCCTGCTCGGGTATATGGAGCTGAACCAATGTGGTTGTGCTGGTAAATTTTCCATCTAGTTGATAGGGTAGGGTAGAAAAAGTATTTTTGACAATTTTTTTGTAAATTATTATATTATATAAATATAGAGATATTTTAAAATTGTTTTGATTGTTCCTAGGACAATAATACAATTACATTCATACACTACAAGACGACGTGCGGTGTGTTCGTACATTTTCCATGTAGTTTATAAATGGTTCCATATCTTCTAGAACATTCTAGTTCTTTGTTTTTGTCCAGTAGGTTATTTTCTCCATGTTCACACAACTGTTAAATTCTTCAACCACATCTTGATTGGAAGGGGGGCGGAGTCTAATTTTCATTTTCCATCAATATATTTCTTAGTGATTGAATTTGTCAGTTTCTTCACATACTTTGACAGTTTGAGTTTAGATAATGATTTAATGATTAAATATACAGTTCACCTGAAATGTTCAGAATGAACTATTTGTTGTCTCATTTCGTGCTCACTGGGGTTTTCCTGTCTAGAGGACGACCAACGTGACATGGTAGATGGGATGGATGGAACAGAATAAAAAGGACTATAAAAGGACGAAGGCTGGAATCGCATTCCAATTATTCAATAGTGAGAGAACCAGCGCTAATTGTTCACTATTTACTCCTTGTTTACGGTGGCAACAGTTAAAGTAACCACCGCCATCAAATGACAAAAGGCAAACAGTTCATTCACAGTTCCTTTTACAGTTCGATAGTATTTCAGAATGACAAGAGGTGACTGCACCTCTGGTTTCATGATGAAAATATTGACCAAATGGCATCTTTGGAAGTTTTACACAGTGAATTTTAAACAAATTAGAGTTACATTCTCCTTATTTTCCACTATTGATAGAGATCAATTATAATATTTTATAAAAAAAAGTGGGGGATGAAGGGAGCACAAAGCTATAGTTCTACTTTATTATATATTATGAGAATGACCTCAAACTAGAATATTAGGTGATTATCTTTTATTTGCAGATTTTAGACTTGTGAAAGGGATAGAAGCTTAAATATTTTAATACATTTTCAAAACATTGTAGACGAGGCATTCGAATGAATGTGAGGACTGTGGGTGTCAGAGCTATGAACCCTTAAAATGGCCCCTCTACTGTTTTTAAGCGGCAAAAGGGACAAGAATGTTCATTTATTATGATTATCTGAAAAGGAAGTTGTTAATGATCTGAAAAGAAATGCATGACATTAGTTCTAAAAAGTACTTAAAATGACACGTTACTGTTTCTGCTTCAGTGTGGTGCAGATGGTGGGCGTTTTCTCAACATATGTGAATCTGTGATTTAAAAGTCAAATGAATTCGATGCACGTTGAATACATGTCATGTTTTCACCATCATTTTTAACATTCACATCCGATCCATACACTCAGTGAACAAGACAAGACGTCATTCGTTTATATTTGAAGGCTTGGAGTCACCTTTCCTTTATTCAACTCAAGGAAAATTCCTTTGCCAAACAGAACAAGGTGAACATGAGGTAAAAATAAACTAAGTTGCGTGTCTCAAATGTTTGCAACAGATGATTACTGCTGGAGGACCACAACTAGAAACAAACTTGAAAGAGAGAAATCGAATATCAAATGCAATCTGAGCCAAGTCAGTCTGTTTCCTTATTTAATGTGTGCGCTTCCATCCTGATGGATAAGCTGTGTTCACATACACCAGGGGTGTCAAACTCATTTTAGGTCAGGGGCCAAATTCAGCCAAATTTGATGTGAAGTGGGCAGGGCCAGTACAATAATAACAGAATTACATATCAATACTGTCAACTGCTTAACATTAACAACCTCAAAATTCTTAAGAAAAGTAAGTGTAATTATTACACAGTATTATACATCAGTTTGTAATTTATACTTGTAAATTACAACATACAGATCACATTTAGTAAAGTTACATTGACTTCTCTTCAGACATTTCAGGTTGTTTATGTTTGTTCGGGTTATTTGTGTGTGTTTTTTGAATGGTACTTTTTATAGTGTGAATACAGGGAAAATTTGACAAAAATCTTTACATTTGTACAGAGAAAAATTTCAAGCTGTGACTTGTTGTAGGTTTTTACAATCATATTTTTTTCCGTCTGTATGTGGAAACTGAACTCTAATTTTTGTAAATATCTTAGGTGTAATTTTTGCGTTATACAAATTCATTCCAGGGGCCAGATTGTAACCTTTGGCGGGCTAAATTTGGCCCTCGGGCTACATGTTTGACACCCTTGACATACACTGTATCTGTGATTTGAATCACCAGTATTGAGCTGCTGTATGTGAAATTTCCCCTCTGGGGACTAATAAAGGCATATTCAATCATTATTCAATTCAATAACTATGATTGAATATCTCCTTGTTTCATATTCTACAAACAATGTCTGTAAATCATAAATAAGTGAAATAGGCACTGGAGCAGCAGAAGTAATCAGTGAATTAGTTGTCACAGAGACAGAAGGTTATGTCGACTCATTTAAATGATGTGACAGCACTGTAATGAGTTTCATCAGTTCACCCGATAAAATATCACTGTGTTTTCACTTCGTGTACATAAATCGTGACAATTAATTCATACAGACATGAACGTTGCGATGCGCTATACTTTACACAATGGTTACATTCAATCTAATGATTGCTTTCCAGCTTCTCACACTGACATATCCAGAGATTTATACAACTTGAAACATCAAGTGCAAATACATCATTTTTGAAAAAATATCATTACAAAAAGTAACGACAACACGTGTGTTTTTTAAATTCCTGTTTCATCATCGTGATTCAATGCTACGAAACAATCTACACAAAAAAACTCAGGGAAATTATTTGGGGGATTCTTTTATTATGTGTGTGGATGGTGTGTTTTGTGTGGACGTGGACGAAGGGAATGTGAGCGAGTGTCCTCCTGCACTTTCTGCAGGTGGCATCAGGAGGAGACATCTGGCCCGTGTCTTCTGCACAAGCCAACCCGGAAGAGAGCACCAACCTATTTCAACTGCAGCCCCAAAGCATGCTGGGTATCAGGAAAGCTTAAGAACTGATCTGTGGTTAAAGAGACGCATGCAACATTAGGGGAGAAGGGAAAAGGCAGGAGCAAGCAGGGTGTTGAAAAGCTGAAGAAGTGGAACCCCAGGTTATGAGCCTTATGAATTTCTCGGGTTACGAGGAGTAAATCGAGCAACTTTTTGAACTGGTTCACTGGTAAAATTGTTAGCGAGTCCTCAGATAGAGAGCACATGCGTTGTGACTTCGTCCGGCATCAGCTGGCCAAGAAGCTACGAGAGTAGCCGAGGTACAGAGAGAGGAGAGGAGAGCGGGCTACACACTGACCTCTCACTGCATCACTGTTAAGTTCATTCTTAGTTGAAGTTTGCTCTTTACGCTTAGTGCGTGTACATCAAGTCTCTGCTTCCCTCACTCCTCCTCCTCCGCCATCGAGCCTCCTTCGTCTGCAGCCGTCTGTCTCCAAGGTAACGTGTCATTATAAATAACTCTTAGAACTAATTTCATGCGTTCCTTTTCAGATAATTGACACAACTTTTTTTCCTGATACCTTACATGCATGTACGGGTGTGTATACATGTATGTATGTATGTTTCTATGTGTGTATGTATGTATTTATGTATGGATGTATGTGAATGTGTGTCTCTGTCTGTCTGTATGTCTCTACGTATGCGTGTGTGTACATTTGTATGCTCCTGGAGGATTCTGTTGGGTTTCTATTACAAATAATCCAAGAGTCTAGTTAGACCAACTCTATATGTAAAGCACTGAGAGATACCTCTTGAATGACTTGGTGCTATATAAATAAACTTAGATTTTATGTATGTATGTATGTATGTATGTATATATGTATATATGTATGTATATGTGCATATATGTATGTATGTACTATGTATGTGTGTCTGTGTATGTATGTGTGCATATATGTATGTATGTATGCATGTGTGTGTTTGTGTGTGTGTATATATGTGAGTTTTATTGGGTCTTTCTTGGGTCTTGAAACAGATTAATTGGTTTGATTTGATTTGATTCTGTTGGGTTTCTATAACAAAAAATCCAAGAGTCTAGTTAGACAAACTCCATATGTAAAGCACTGAGAGACACCTGTTGAATGACTTAGTGCTATATAAATAAACTTTGATTCATGTATGTATGTATATGTGTATGTATGTATGTACTATGTATGTGTGTGTGTGTGTGTATATATGTATGTATGTATTTATGTATGTATGCATGTGTGTGTTTGTGTGTGTATATATGTATGTGAGTTTTCTTGGGTCTTTCTTGGGTCTTGAAACAGATTAATTGTTTGACATGGGAAAACCAGTCCGCTTTACAAGCTCCATGCTGCAACAACTGACACTCGTAACCCAGGGTTCCACTGCAAAGACATCCACCCATCACCTCTAGAGTTCAAACAAACCCTGTGTTTACCATGAGCGTCGAAGAACTCCTCATCTGAGCTGTCATCCGAGTCTCGCGCTATGCTCTGCATCCTCCACTCTGAAATGCTGTGACGTGACGGACTCACTGAAATACAAAAAAAAAAAAAATTTCACTGTTATTTTAGCGCATGTGTTTCAGCCTCTCTCTCTCTGTCTCTTTCCCTTTTTGACACATAAACACTGCATGACAAAGAAATATTGCACACATCCCCCCCCCCCTCCAGCCCACACTCACACAGTGTTATATAAACATGCAACAGTCTCCGCGGTACATTACTTCGTCCCAGATGGACTGCTTGGTGGTCAAGGCAGTGGGTGAAAAGTGGGGCCTAATGAAACACGGTCCGACTCCAAACACAGTGATAATCAAAGGCCTGCTGTGGAAAATGGCAGCATTTGGAGCAGGTCCTTTGGTGTGTGTTTCGTATATCATTAGTGAGGAGGAAGAAAAGGGTGAGAGCGGGGCACAGCTGTAGCTGTCAGCACACAGAAGGAAACGGCAGCGGTGGAGGGGAGGGGAGGGTCTCTGCAAAGAGCGTCAGCCTCCTCTGGTCTGTGATGTCAGCACTGAGGATAAAAATAGCTCAGGGAAAAAAAACACAGGGGGGGTTACAGGGGTGAAAAAAAAAAAACCTCCGCTGAATGAGAGTGGGTCCAGGTGGCGGCTACAGTGAGGTAGAGGTGACACTGAAGATGGGTGTGTTACCACAGGCGGTCTGTGCTGCTAAAAATAACCCAGGTGAGATCCGTGGAGTAGTAAGGGTGAGACGAGGTGATCGGTGTAGTACGGCTAATGTGGAGGCCTGAGTAAAAATAGTAAAAATATTCCAATTAACATCAGGCGCCAGACAAAAGAAAAGCGTGGGACAAAGCAGTGTCTGCATCCTAGGGGTTGCTCCAGGGGTGTGACTTCATTAACATCCTTTCATACACACACACAATTATTAATTGGATATAGTTACTGAGTGTAATAGACATCAGTTTTCCCAATCTATTGTTAGTCTGTTATTTGTATTATTTTGACTCCAAATAGATTTAATTTATTATTAAGGAAGGTCACGTTATGTGTAGTGTTGTGAATGGTGTGTGTCAGTTCTATTGCCATTGTTGGTGTGTGTCGGCTCTATTATCATTGCTGGTGTGTGTCAGTTCTGTTATTGTTGGTGTGTCAGTTCTATTATCATTGTTGGTGTGTGTCAGTTCTGTTACTGTTGTGTGTCAGTTGTGTTATTGTTGGTGTGTGTCAGTTCTATTATCAAAAACACAATGACAGTTCTTTTGCATGGAAATGTTTCTGTAATGTAGTTCACTTCATCAAAATGAGCTGAAAAAAAATAATTAAGTGTTTAACGATAATTTCTATCCCTGAGGTGTAATTTTAATTGTGTTATTTTCTCTCCTTTTTTAAAAAAAAACTAGAGTCCATGTTCTACCCTATCTGATTTTATTTGTTTACTTATTCCATTGTATTTTATTTCTATAAAATTTTCTTCGTATTTTAAATGTGATCAATGTCTGTGTCTCTAAAGGACTTTGGGTCTACTTCTGTTGTTTTAATTTGTGTTACACAATTGAACTGACTCGACTTAACTGTTTATAAAATGAATGAGGTTGTGAAGTATATGATATATGAAGGTTTAATGAGATCATATTTCTTTGTTTATTTCTGGTACTTGTGGGTATGGTCTGTCCAGTGCAAGTAGCATGCAGGTTTTTTGACACTATGATAAATGAGCAGGTTTCGTATATATATATTTTGGTGCTGTGTTTCTAGATGTTTCATTCATCTTTGAATTGTAAAACAAATTTTTTTTTGAGGTGTGTGTTATATTATTTTATTTAGATTTTTTTCCCGGCAATATTCATACATTCACAACCCACGCTGATAGGACAAGAGACAAAAAAAAACAAAAAACACACAAAAAGAGCACAAAAAACAGGTACAATGACAAATAAATAAATAAATTAGTTAATTAAAAAATAAGTTAAACACATGGGTCACAGAGAGACTTGTGTTGACCTCTGACCTCCTAAGTGAGTTTTGAAGACACTCACAATCAGAATATTTTATTAATCCTGGAAGTCTTGGAAGGTCATCACATTGAACTTTCATATAAACACCTTTCAAACTTTCAACCTTTAACAGTTGTCTGGAGTGTTCTTTCATGCTCCACTGAAATAATCAAACAAACAGAAAAGGGCTTACTGAGCAAAAGCAAAAAGTTTACTAACTTCACACCCGCTTAATGTTTGACCTGGTTGAAGTATTCGCATTCAGCTCTCAAATGTCACAGGTGGTGTTTGTAGTTGGGGAACACTTGATTTTCTGGTTTCATAATCTGAGCATCTGAGTTGTTACGGAAGTAAATGGAAAACCAAACAAACAAGACTTGTGCAGTCACTTGGTTCATAAGTCTGGTGTATTGTGTGTCATTCAGTCGTGGGACACATGACAACTTTGAGAGGAGAAATGTTCTGATAATTAAGAGTAATCAAACAGTATTTTAAAATGTAACATTTATGAGGATGTTCTACAAGATAGGGAACCGTTTATAAATTACATGGAAAATTTACCAGCGGACCACAGTGGTTCAGTTCTATATACCTGGGCAGGGCTCGTAGGACTTGGGAGGTTAGAGGTCAACATACAGTATGTGTCTCTATGTGACTGACGCGGTTCACTTATTTATTTATTCAGGGAATTTTTTTTTTGAGGTTTAGTTTTTGTGTTATTTACAGTATTTTTGTCTGTTGTCTCTGATCCCGTCATTGTGGGTTGTGAATGTCATCTTATAGCATATGAAGTAACTGATATTGTCTTCTGAAAAATGTAAATCTATTAAAGAGAGAAAAAAATAGTGAAAATACATATGAATATAAAATAAACACAGACCCCAGTCACATCAGTGGCACCAGTCCCTAACACCATCACAGAGATGTGACAGAGACCAACAAGCTTCTCACCTCCTCTCTTGGATGAGCGGGAGGATCGAGATGAAGTGGACCACTGCTTGGTGAGCACGCCTCGTGGCTGCAGCGTATCTCCACCTGAGCTGACCACAACCTCCTCAGCTTCAATGGAGCTGATAGCCTCTTTGGCCTCCTGTTCTTTATCTGGAGATGGTGCGCCTCCATTAGCTTCGGTGGCTTCCTCTGCCTGACTGAACTGAGCCATCTTCCGGGCCAGAGTCAGCTGGGTTTCCAGCTCCAGCTGCCTGATGTCCTCCATGGTCAGACCGTACCACTCATCCTGCCAGCACCAGGCCTGCCGGTGGGCACGCACCATCACCTTCCTTAGTCCTGCAGAGAGATCAAGGGTAATAAAGTCTCACTATGGGGTCACATTTCCACTGGACATTGAAGTCTGTCTACTAGTGAATCTAACTTAAACTCAAACTGATAAAGTATGTAAAAGAAACTGACAGAAATTCTGCTGACAATGACTAAGAAATGTATTGATAGAAAATGGAAATTAGACCCCGCCCCCTTCCAATCAAGATGTGGTTGAAGAAGACAGAAGTAGGATGTTCTACAAGATATGGAACCATTTATAAACTACATGGAAAATTTTACCCGCACACCACATTGGTACAGGTGAATATATCTGAGCAGGGCTTGTAGGACTTAGGAGTCAACATGTGTCTCTGTGTGACTCATGTGGCTCACTTATGGGTTTTTTTGTCTGTTGTCTCAGATCCTGTCATTGTGGGTTGTGAATGTCATCTCATAGTGTATGAATATATGTCATGAAAAATAAAGCTAAAATGATGTATAAATGTATAATAATAATTATATAACAGAACAATATAATAAAAAGGTATCAAAAGTACTGTTTCTACCCTAGCTTGACAGAACCTGTATCTGCATACGCACCAACATCATGGATGAAGCGTTCGATCTTAGACTGCATGCCCCAGTAGCGGAACTCCACCTTGCACAGTTTGTAGGCACACATGATGGGGGACTTCCCTGGGTTATTGTTGTATTCTTCTATCCAGTCGTCCTGCAGAGGACCCCTCTGGGTTTTCATTGACTTGTAGAGCCGTGGGTCCTCCTCAGCTTTGTATTCATGAGGGGCGATGGGATCTGTCACTATGTCTATAGGATCTGCCAGTGAAAATTTGAGAGCGGAAAAATGAACTAATTTTGGCCCAGGATTTGCTGATTTTACATGAACGTTGTGGCATATTCCTGATCTTATTCCTGCTTTAACATCATGTAGGTGAGTATGGTGACTGGTTGTATATTTCAGGGCTACATTTTTTTTTTTTTTATTACCGGGAATACCAAGCAGCCAAACATATACAGGAACAATGAATTGATTAAATTATGTTAGTCATTGTAGAAACTGGGTCACTGCACACCCTACAAACATACATTTCTAAGCAGTTTCAAATTAGATATCAACACTAACCACAGCACAAAAAAACAGTTGCAGCACCATCAAACTGCCACAAGTGGGCCTCACCCACTATTTCAGACAGATAAGGCAGAAATAAGGAGAGCATCAGTTTGAAGGTCTGTAACAGCTACACTGTAAATGGTCATCTGCAAAGTCAAAACAGAATCATGTCCACACAGTTGGGTTTCAGGATGGGCAGGTCTTACCAATGCTCCTTTGCCTCTTCTCTACTCCAGACATGTTGAAGACATCTGCCTGGTTTCCTGTGTCAGGTTTGTAGTATGTCTCAATGTCAATGGAGAATTTCTCAACAAAGGGACAGGTGTATCTGAAGAAGAAAAGAATCACAACCACAACAAGACATTGGTTCAGTTCAGCTTTATACCTGAGTAGGCTTGTAGGATTTAAAAGGTGAGAGGTCAAGATTGTTTCTCTGTGACTCATGTGGTTCACTTATTTAGTTTTATTTTTTTGTCATTGTACATGTTTGGTGTTTTCTGGGGCGTGTGTGAAACTATGGAATATCCATCGGGTCCCATTTCCAATGGACCCTGACGTCTGTCTACTAGTGAATCTAACTCAACTCAAACTGTCAACGTATGTGAAGAAACTGACAGAAATTCTGTTGATAATCATGAAGAAATGTACTGATAGAAAATGGAAATTGGACCCTGCCTCCCTTCCAATCAAGATGTAGTTGAATAAGTCAACAGTTGTGTGAACCTGGAGAAAATAATCTACTGGATGAAAAAAGTAGGATGTTCTACAAGATATGGAAGC
>JAPTHA010188717.1:0-12124 GCA_029814585.1 Gymnapogon annona | reverse complement strand
GACAGTACTATAAACAGTGAAATACCGCACATCAGTGTAAACAGTACTATAAACAGTGAAAATACTATATATCAGTGCAGACAGTACTATAAACAGTGAAGGTACCACATATCAATGTAAACAGTGCTATAAATAGAGAGAACGCTGCACATCAATGAATTAGTATTCCACAGAGCTTATTGAACATGAAATGTGCCCCTGTTGAGCCTCTCTTGATCAGGTCCATCTCAACTCTTTAAAGGGTGACTGACTTTCACACACATTAACCATGGCTCACATTACATGCCTCTGTGAGGTCAAGAATCATGTGCTCTTCACCCAACCAATCAGCAGAGACCAATCTAGCTCACAGAACATATAGTGCCATTCGACCAATCAGCAAGGACCTGGAACACATCTGACTTCCTTTTTTTTCTGAAGTCCCATCAAGACACTCAGGTAGTTCAGCTGACTTTACATTTCTCATCCAAACATCAACAGGCCATGGTAGGTCACATACGCAGCACTGTATAGAATTATCATTTAAGGGGATTACCTAGCAACACATGAACAATAGGGCCAGGTTGCCATGGTGTCAAATTTCATTTGTGGAAAGAAATGTGAGCTGAGAGGTTATTGAACTGAAAATGCCAGAGAAATTTACCTTATTATTGAAGTGCGTTACCTGGCAACAATAAACAAAAGGACACATAGCGTTTCTATGGTGTAAGTTTTCATGTGCAGAAACAGACATGTCGTGATTAAGTACCACCATGTACACTACCTCCTATGTATTTATACTGAATACATCAGCATTTCTCTCTCTCTATGTGGGCACAAAGCTTTAGCTGATGTAAACACCACTACATCGGGACTGTAGTTTGTAAACACGACATTCCTGTTTTTAACTTTTGAGCAGCCAGAGATGGAATCAGTACATCCTGGGTATGTATACCCAGGATGTTTTATTTCCAATCCTGGGATTGGAAATATGGAAAAAGAATCTTAAAAGTCGAAATGGGACTGGTCCTCAACTGTAGGAATTGAATTGTCTTGTTAAAAACATCTGGATTTGAAACCTTCCAGTATGATGATAGCGATATATACAAAACAAACTGAGGACCTTCTCCAAAAAGTCAATCCTGTCATCGGCCAGTGATGCCTCCATCTCAAGGGAACTGTGCCCAGTTTGTAGTAAAGAGTTAATTATTTCATTCTATGCATCAAAGAAGTGTCAAAGATAAGAGGGACAACAATTTTGGAGAGTGAACTGATAAAGAAGGAACATATTGCTTCTCCTTCACCACCTTTGTGGCAAACAATCACTGTGCTCAGATTGGCCTTAAACTGTCCTCTTACTAAAGGCACAGAGAAGATGAAGTATATTAGACAGGTCTTATGAGCATGGAGATAAACTAGGTAAAATGTGTTATGTTAAGAAGTGTGAAGAATCCCAAACTACTGTAGCTGTATCTGAGAAAGACGACGCAAGGACTTGGAAAATAATTGGATAAATGACTGTCTTAAGAATTTAAAAATAAATAAATATATAAAACCCTGGATCTGTCCAAACAAGGTCCAGAGGGAGAGCTTCTAATGGACAATTTGTTAGCTCAATTTAATTTACCAAATTTGTCGGAAGAGAAGACTGTTGGAAATTGTTCCCTGACTAAAAATGAAGCGACGAAAGCTATTAAAACGTCACATCATGGAATGGACCCGAGAGTCTGTTGTAGATTTTATTTTTCATAAGGTAATATTACAGTTACATTCGTACATTACAAGACGACATTCCCATGGATTTTACAGTAATAATAATTATACATAATAATAGTAATATTTGTTAATATGTGCAGTCATTCCTTCACTACAGAATTCCTAGAAACACTGAAGGAGGACAATGTTAGGTTAGGTTGGTGTAAACGAATGTCATTTTTGTTCTGCTCATACTGTGGCTTGGCCGCTCCCTCTCCCTCAAGTGCATTGTTCTAATTCTTGATCAGTGCCTCCTGTCTGTGCTGCGGGGCTGTGGGTCGTTGAGCCACAATCTCGGCCTGTCAGAGCACCACGCAGCACGGGTTTGTTTCTGTTCCTTCTCCCTGCCGTAACTTGAACTGTTCACATGGACTCTGATCTGGACTCTGGTTCCCCCGTGATTATTTTCTGTTTAACTGTGATTTGTTTCATATGTATTTCGTGTTGCTCATGTTCTCAGCGTGTTCTGTTCCATGTGTATTTCAGTGTCTTTGAAACACACTGAATCAAAGTTGCGTTGTGTTTTATGTGTACTTTAGTTATTAAATATTCGCCTTCAATCACTGTACATTGGAGTCTCACTACAAATCGATCATGACTAATAACAGGGTCAAAAATACTAATACCAATGCTAATATTAATAATGATGACAATAATGCCCCACTACAAGGAATGGCCTCAAGGACTCAAATGTTAGTTTTTTTTTTAACTTACACATTAATTTAATTTAGAATTACAGCAACTTCTATTTGTATAAAATACAGTTCAGAGTTTTCAGGTCATTGTGCTCCAATGGAAAATCGGGTTCCATTTCCTGCCATATAAAGAGACTCTCAGGAGAACTAAGCGCTTCAAAAAATGGATAGCTATGGATATAGATGAATTTTATTGATCCCATGGAGTAATACTCACTATTTTAAACAACACGATGAAAAAACACGTTGAAAACACGATGAAAAGTAAACAGTGCAAAGCTAAAGTATAGGTTTCTTTTATGAATGTACATTGTATGACAATATGTACATGTACATATTGTCTGAATACAATATTCAGGAGCTTTTTCACCACATACACCAAAGATAATGAGTGACATCATCTATGGTCTGGGTGGTCTCTGACATTAAATTCAGTTTAGAGGTTTAAAAAAAAGTCCTATAGTTCAAGTTCTACTTATGAATAACAGTTAATGAGTTATACAAATTTGTTTAAATTACTTTCACTGCCCCCACCCATGTTTGGACCACACTCAACTGTGGTCCAAACAGTTGAGTGTGGTCAACTGTTTGGACCAACTGTTTGGAGAAAACGCCAGAGGGGAGAAACCTCTGGCGTTTTCTCCCCATTCAAACATATCCCTCAACGCATCCTCAAAAAACACTATAATGTGCAATAACCCTAGAAATGTGAAATTATGCGCAGTCTGCAATCTTCTGTTGGTCTGCAATAAAAATTAAATATTAATTCAATATTGATCAAAACGAACTTTTTTATGTGGACTTGGTTTCTAGATATATGTGCTGTTCCCTAGATATTCAGTTTTCATGTACAATACACACTGTTAATTATTTAACGAATAGTTTTCATGTATAATACATACTGATAACACTGTCAGTATCATTATTTACTACAGCTGTGATACTAACAAAAGCTCTAACAAAACCTCTCCGTCTGTTGAAGGTGTTTTGATACGTTTGATCCAGAGAAATGAAGACTTGTGGGCCGGCAGCGCGCAGGTCTCCACGAACACGGAGGACTGGAGCCCATTCCAGTCTCATGTACAAGGCTCATAAAGAGGTCTTTCCAGTTGGGTTGAGGAGCTCTGACTTCCTGAACAGCTGCCTCTGCTATCCCAGACCCGTCCTGCTCAGACTAGTGGGCTCCGAGGCGTCCCGACTCTCAAAATCCAACAGACGGAAAGTCATCACCCGACAGGAGATCAGTCATGCTGTCACACTTGTACGAAAGAGGATTTGCATGACATCTGCTGCATGAAGTGTTGCAGAGTTTTATCAGTTTTTTTTTGATGAACTCTATAAACCTTTATTTAAATAAAAAAATAAATCAGTTTAATTTGATCATTATACATACGTCCATATACTCCTAATACAGTCTTTTGTATTCATATTTTGTCCTTTTTGTTTGCTTATTCCACTTAACAATATTATTATGTTACCTTATAAAATTATGAATAGTAAAAATTTGAAAATAGAATACATTTTGCAAACTTTACATTCTCTGTATTCTTATTTCCTGTACTACTGTTATTTAGTTAATATTGTTGCACTGACCAGAGTAGCACTCTTAATTTTATCGTACACATACAGTACATGATAATATTGCTATTTCATTTGATAAGATTTTATTCTATTCTGTTCTGTCCTATTCTATCTTATGTGAAGTTTACATCAGGGAACTTGGCTGTAAATATGGGATGGTACTGGATAGAGCATTGTCTCCACACTGATGCAGATCTGAGGACTGGCCCTTTGGCTGCACAGCCAAAGAAAGTTACAACTATTTCCAAAAGAAATGTTTACTCCAGAATACAAATGAATTCATTATCTAGTCAACACTTTAGAATCCCAGATACGGAGCACAGAGGCATTTTTTTTCCCTCAGTTTTAGTACAAAGTCTTGACGTAAATAGAACCACCATGGTTGGTTGGTGAGCTGTTAAAAAGTGTGTCTTGTTTTTCTTTTGGTGAGACTTGTTTTTTTTTTTTTTTTCAGTTTACGCCGCGACCACATAGACTTCTGAAATGTGACTGCTTTTAATGATGTAGTGGAAGATTGTGCACCACTATCTGTTGACCTGAATGCCACCAATACCAGCAACATGAAGTATACGGAAGAGTGCTGTGAATTGTCCTCTGATTCAGTTTCATAAAAGCTGCTGTGAGTTTGTGTTTGTTGTTGTTTTTTTTTTTCCTGGTTTTGTTTCACTCTGTGTTTTAGGTTCAAAACAAGGTGAATAACAGAACAACACATAGTGGTTGATTTACTCAAGTGTAAAAAAAACTTGAAAACTTAACCGTACTAGTACGTTGAAGCCGATCTACTATCCACAGCTACCACCCATTGAATATGTTTACCTTGGTGGAGTGTCATTTAATAAACCTGAAACTGACTGCACTAACTGATTTTCCAATCCATTTTTAGCACATTTTAAAGGCAAGTTTTAAATGACACGGCTCCACACAAAACTGGCTGCAGTTGTGAGGAGGCAGCACCGGTCCAACCAATAAGAATGCAGAGAACCGATATGATTTGCTCATTAGATTTGACTTTGTCATTACTCAGTACAAGTACAGGGTAACAAAATGCAGTTTAGCATCTAATCAGAAGTGCAAATAGCAGAAGTGCAATATATAAAATAAAATAAATACAGTATGTACAGATGGGTATCATTACAGATGTGAACAGTTACAACGAGTGCAAATGAGGTGGATATAAGTTAGGTATGGAATGTGTACTCATATAGACCGCTTTAGAATGGTAAATTGACTGCACTTATATAGTACTTTTCTAAGGGTTACGGTACCCAGAGTGCTTTACACTGACTCACATCTCCCCATTCGCACACCAGTGGGAGGCTGCTACACCACCCCAGGCCCCATTGGGAGCAATTTAGGGTTCAGTGTCTGGCTCAAGGACACTTTGACATGTGGGCGGTCGGAGCCAGGATTTGAAACACCGACCCTCCTTCAGTTGGACAACCCACTCTACAAACTGATCCACAGCTGAATGAGGAGGAAAAAGAATTCAAACATGCCACCTAGGCAGTAATGCCTTTTTAGAACTTCTGGAAAAACGACTATTGGGATGATTTATGGCGAGTCACATGGAGGAGTCATACAATACCTTCTATGGCTAAAAGCCACCAGCGTTACAGTTACTTGAATCTCCGTGATCATGTTGTGTTTGTTTCCATGAGTGCCGGCTCATCTGTTTTTCCTGCGGACTTTGTCCATAACGACCAGTAATGCATGCAGAATCCTCATTTAAATAGGGTGATCTCCAAGACTTTGCACGTACCTGGTGTCATTTGTGCAGGAGGCACCTTAAGTTGTCTTAGGTGATCACCTGTGACACGCAAATCAATAACTGCGTTTTTAAGCACAAGTAAGCACATTTGTGCCTGTTATATGCAATTAAAAAAATATTGTATATTTTATTTTACTTAACACAATATTAAACTTATGTTAATACACTACAAGATGACATTCCCATTCCGCAATGTCAGGGTCAGACATAGATAGATGGAGAGATTTGAGATCTTACTAAATGACACCCAAAGAGAGGAGCTGTAGTTCAGCAGGTTTTTACTGAATAAGTCATTCGGAATGTACAGTACACCAATATGAGATTTAAAATGTCGAACATGAGTTTGAACTAGACCACACTGAACATATGTGAGTTTTCTTTTTGTATTTGTGTGTTTGGTTCGTGGCTGCAGACTGCAGTGGTGCGTCTTTATGAGCATATTTCTGAAAAGGACGAGGTCAGTTCTATCAGCACAATTTGAAATGTTTCCTATTGAATAAATGGTTGTGATGGTCCTTCTGAATGAATGCCTTCTTTAAAAATATTCATACAAATTCAGACACGTCAGGAGTTAAAGGGTTAAGAAAATTCAGATTTATACTGTGGACAATGGCTGCTTTTGCCAAAAGTAATAAACTAAATCCGCCTATTAGCTCCTACATGTGCAAAATACATGCAAAAGCATTTCAATTACAACCCTGTCTACCAGTAGCAATAGAAAAGTAAAACTGCGACGCTGGCAATCACATTTTCAGTGTGAATTATTTCCTTTCAATCTGATATTTGCAGGTTGAAGCAATAGTCAAGGCTGAATACTGAATGGTTTTGTTTATCACCGATTCTTTTCTAAAAAGAAAAAACTGAGAAAACCTCCAAGTTAACCATGTGGCGTATTGCAGTTGTGCATCCTTCATCACAAGTACTTTGAGTATTATCACCGTTTGCTGATCGACCTATGAAGTGGAGTCACATTGTTTAGAAACAGTAACATTTGGAGCCGAACAATACAGAGCCTGTTCACGTCCACACCCAATGTGATATCAGAAATACACACGACACTTTTATCTGTTGTATCATTATAATTTGTATGAAGGTAACTAATATTGTATTATGAAAAATCAAATAATAGAACAGAATTGTATTATCACATGCACAAGTCAAAACAGATGCATTGGAATTCTTATTGATTATCCCTGAATCGGTAGACTTAGACTTCCTTTATTGTCATTATATAGACCCACACAGTGCGTCCGACAATGAAATGTCATTAGCCAGTAGTCAAGTCAGTAGTCAAAGTTTGTGCAGTAGTGCATAGGTTAAATCCAGCAAGCTAAATATGACACACACACACACACACACACACACACACACATATATATATATATATATATATATATATATATATGTTGTATGTACACCAGTTATACATAAGTGAAAGGCATCAATAAAAGGGCATTGTAAAATACCAAATAAATCTGTAACAGGCTCTTATACAGACATAACAGAAATGTCCACTCTGAGGTGGCTCTGGTATTGCACAATAGTTCGGAGGTAGTGTGGAGGGGGTTAAGTGTTCTTCATTGTTTGAGTGGGTTGTGGAGGGGATTGAGCGTTTATTGTTTCAGTGGGTTGTGGAAGGAGGTATATTCCAACTTTGAGGTGCTGTGCCCCTAACCTGACAGTGGTTGGGAAAAAGCTGTTGCGAAAGTGGACCCTGTGAGTATTGATGGGCCCTGCTGTATCTGAGGTTGTATCCTGAGTCCACCCACTGGAACAGAGTATGAGCTGGGAGGTGTGTGCCCTGGCCTGGGCCTTTCTCCTGCTGTGCTGTGTGTAGAGGGTGTCCATGGAGGGGAGCTCAGAGATGATTATCCTCTCTGCAGTCTTGGCAACATGCTGCAGCTTGTTCTTCTCAGCCAGTGTGGTGTTTCCATACCACACTGTGGTGCTGGTGGTGAGGATGCTCTCAATGAGGCCTCTGTAGGACTGAGTGAGGGGCTGACATTTGAGCCCAGCGTTCTTCAGCAGCCTGATAAGTACAGCCTCTGATGGGCTGTTTTCTCTGTGTCAACTGCATTTTTTGCCCTGTTGAGCCCATCTGTGACGTGAAGGCCGAGGAACCTGTCACTGTCAGTCCCTCAACTTCAGTCCCTTTGACGGTGAGTGGTAGCAGTCGGTGGGTTGTCCTCCTGTAGTCCACAGTGAGTTCTTTGGTTTTGTCCATGTTGAGAACCAGGTCACTGTCCTCTCCATAGCCAATGATTTTGTGAACCAGGTCTTTGTAGGCCTACTTGTCCCCTCTTCTGATGAGGCCCGAAATAGTGGTGTCATCTGCATACTTGATAATCATGTTCAGTCAATCTTCTTACCCATCATCCTAACCACCTATGGTTTGCTAAGGTCACCCAGTTTAGCAGTCAGCTTCAGCAGCCTGATTGTGTTGAAGGCTGAGCTATAGTCCAGGAACAATAGCTGTGCAGCGGTGTTGTTGCTGTCCAGTTGTTGAAGGGTGGAGTGAAGTTCCAGCGTTAGTCCATCGTCCATTGACCTGTTGGACCTGTAGGTGAACTGATATGGGTCTGTTGAATCAGGAACCATGGAGTTTGATGTGAACGAGAACCAGTTTTTCTAGGAACTTCATAGCATCAGGTGTGAGTGCTGCAGTTCTAAGTTGTGTTTGTTTTCTTGTGAACCAGCAGTATCACCGAGGATTTAAAGATATGAGGGACAGTTTGTTGTGAGAAGGAGATGCCGAATATGTCTGTGTACACCTCCGCCAACTGCTCTGCACAGGCTTTCAGTACTCTGGGTGCCACACAGTTGGGTCCAACAGCCTTGCAATAGTGCTGCTGCAGTGCTGATTACTCTGGGGCGTGTGGGGCCTTCAAGGGGATGTCACAGGTGTGTGGGTTGAACCTGACATAAAACCTGTTGAGGTTTTCCGGTGTGATGGTGTCTAGACCCATGGTTCTGTTAGTCTCAGATCTGTATTTGGTCACTGACCTTATCCCTTGCCACGTGTCTCTTGTGTTGTTTTCTCTGTAGCAGTTCTCAAATCTCTGGGTGTACTTTCTCTTAGCAGCGGTGATGGATTTTAGGAGTTCATACCTGGCATGTTTGTAGTCCGTGACACTTTCAGACTTGAAGGCTTCACACCGCATCCTGATTTTGTTGCGTACCTCTTCATTGAACCAGGGCTTCTAGTTGGGGAAAACACAAATTGTCCGGGAGAGAATACAGCTGGATATGCACCAGTCAATATAGCTACTAAATAATATAGTAACTGCTGTATTATCTGTCCACATTAGAAGTTTCCTGTTCGTATGTTTACTTTGGGTTGAACCTTACACCATGGAAAACATTCACACGTGATCAAATGGCATTGAAAAGGTATATGCATATAACACCAAAAGCCATTACCATTATAGTATATTAACACTCCGATCATTATCTAATTTCTGGAGTTATTAAAGTTGCCAGATAACAACAGTAATCTGGTTATGAGAAACAGATTAACACTGATTTATGCCTAGTACTCAGAAGTCTTCCTGTAGGTATAACAGGTTCATCTGAATACAAGTAATTAGATTAACACTACTCTGATGTCTTCTACTTATATGGCTTAATCTGGTTTATTTATTTTACACCTGTTCATGTGTAAACACAATTAAGATTGTAGAAAGACAACAGGGAGTTTAAATCCCCGAATGTACATAGTATGAAAGAAATTCTATAATGGTCAGGAAGTATGGTCATGCACTCTGTGGATTCACAGGGTTCCCCTCCTGTTGTTAAAAGGCGTTATGGCCGTAAACCTTGTGTTTAATTTCTCTCCGTCACTCTGGCTCTCACCCTTCACCTGTACTCCTGCACGTCACTAGCTCATCACGTTCCCACCAAGGACTGCCTATACAGGTGCCTCCACCATTCTATAACCTGTTACCAGTTGGACTCGTCAGCGCCCCTTCTTAATTCGGGGACAGGGTTGAAGGGGGCACTGGAGTACTGAAGTCTTCACTGTGGAATCTTGGGCAGTTTCTGAGTGTTGAGTCATTCAGGTTTATTTGTTTGGAGTTTTTGTACTTGTCTGTGTTTTGTCTGTTCTTGGTTCCTTCTCCTTCCAGTGTCTTCACGAGCCACGATCCCCTCACCTGTTATTCCATCCGCACCGGACTCCTCCAGTTCTCGCCAGCCATGGATCTCCACACACCCACATCCTCTGAAGCATCGGATCATCATGGCTGTTTTCCCCATTCGTTCCAATGAGAGGAGATAGACTTTTTTTAATAAATCCCTTCAAACTTACTTGTTATGACTGGGTCTGCTTTTGGGTCCAGACATTAACTAACCCCTCTGTGTTCAGCACAATCAGAATCTGTCTCTGAATATATTTATCCCATCTAGTGTTTACCAGCAGCCAAGTGTCTAAAGTAGGATTTTCTAGCTTTAAGTAGATGTGAATGCATCAGATCTGATTATCTGATTGTAATTTTCTGTTTACTCCCAGTTTTGGGATTTTTATGGCTTAAAGTTGCTCATTAGGCTTTATGACTTGCTAATTTCAGTTCTAAAACTGCCCTTTGTTTCATTTTGAGTGCATTGTGTAATTAACTATGCCTTCCTTCGCCACTAGATTTACTTCACAGCAAGTTATTCAACTTAATTCTTTGGCATAAAACCAATGGTGCCGTTGGTTTAACCCTGACATTCAACCTCCCCCTTAGAGAACACTCGTATAAACACACGTTCACAGTGAAAGAGACATTTTACAAATAGCATTTCTATCAAGTGACTCGTACTGAGTAAGGCCTGCCTTTATAAGTGAAGCCACGCCATTGTGAACCTCTGCAGCAAGAAGTGAAAAGGTTCTGAAAGGAGATCTGCACTACATAGAAAAGCTGTATGAACCTTGAGGTCTTCGTTCCTTGCAACCTTGGCCCTTTATATTGAAAATTCCCACTCCCAGCTCTTACTCTGAATATCATTTGAAAACATGTTGAAAAGATGTGAGGGGAGAAGTGAAAGAAAGCAATGTGTGTTCGTTGCTCAATGGGCAGAACACCAAACTGAACAGGGTCTCGGAGTTCGGTTGGACTTTTTTCAAGGGTACATCGTATGTTGAGGTTTGTTGGATGGAACTGAACGCAGGATTACAATGAGATGAGTTCGGCTGTAATAAATATCTCCCAGAACAGCAGAGACTGATGATAAACCAGTCTGGATGGAAGAAAAGCAGGACAAAAGACATACACTTGCACTAGGTCTGGACAGCAAGACTGTGTGTGCATGATGTAATGTTTTCTTCTATATTTTATACTCTGTAGTTGTAAGGTGCATACCTCCACCTACCCAATGTAATGCTGCATTTGTTCTTATTTACCCAGTCTTCCTGTCCTGTCTACCCACCCATCCTACCCCCCCTCTTATGTTTATGCATGCATGTTGTACTCAAAGGTTGATGGCCAATTTCACCATCAACCTTGTCACTGTGCTCGTGACAATAAAGACTACTTATGTACATACCTACCTACTACTGCTGGAACACTAATTTCCCAGAAGAACCTTCCTGAGGGATTAATAAAGTTTCTGTCCATCCATCTACTGTATCTAACAGGAAATTAGCTAGAATTGAAACGATTAATCAACTTGAATGGAGTGAAAAAATATTTGATTACCATTATCTGGAATTAAAGCTAACCATTGTCCACTCAGAGATGAACCAGTGAGATTTTGTCAGTCTAAAGTGCAATGGAAGTTTTGTTTTGATGCTGTCATGGTCACATGTAATTAGATCTGAAGTGATGAATTGATTCATATCAAGGCGAGAAAAAAAAGGCGGAAAATTTTGTACATTGGAACCATCACTTCTTTATACTGTTGTTTGGATGATCACAGACAGAATCCAAATGCAGTTTTCAAAATAAAAGTTTGTATTTTTACGTTCCCAATGAATGTACACAGATATCGTTAATGAATTCACTAGGATCTATTTTAGAACAAAAAGCACAGCACAAAAAGTTGGGAATATACTTTAACTATAATTAACAAAAAGTGACCCACAATGGGAAAAGAAAAACATTCAATAAATAAGAAACCAAAAATCTCTTTCGAGGAACAAACAATTTGGAGAAAACAACACAAGATTTATAAACACAAAATTGCTCTAAAGAGGTACTAAGAGAATTTCAAATTCAAAGAAAATCAGCAAATAACCCCACTGCAGACTATACTAAAGTAAGACTACCAATCTAACAAATACTTACAAAAGGCAACTTAGACTTCCTTTATTGTCATTACACAGACACACACAATGAATCTGGTAACGAAATGTCATAGAATTGTCAGC
>JAPTHA010188648.1:0-12133 GCA_029814585.1 Gymnapogon annona | reverse complement strand
TTTCCCCATAGTGGGGTTTTAGGAGAACGGCAGTGATGGCTCTTTGGCCAATGATGTTATAAGGCCTCTTTGCCTTCATTTCTGCATGTTGAAGCCAGCCTCATCCAGGAAGAGGTCCTCATATCTGTACTGCATACTGTATCTAGAATTTCCCCGTGTGGCTTTTGCTCACTTGTGGGACATAAAGGTATATCTATCATGAGGTCTGTCACTTTTAAAAATGAAAACTGGCTGTACTACAAATACCAAATGCTGTTGTGTCTTATAGGTACAAGCCCCCCCTCCACAGGACTCCTTACACATAGTACTGAAGTATCAGATACTACAACTGTAACAGCCAATTATACAACCACTGTTCTATTGACTACTTCAACCACAACTCCAACCACAACTCCTCCTACAAGTACACCCAACGTTTTTACATGTTGTGATACAACCACTATAACTACTACTACTCCTACCCCACCTGGAACTACTACTCCTACTCCACCTGGAACTACTACTCCTACCCCACCTGGAACTACTACTCCTTCCCCACCTGGAACTACTACTCCTACTCCACCTGGAACTACTACTCCTACTCCACCTGGTAGTAATTCTACCACTACTCCTACTCCACCTACTCCTGTGCCTGAAACTGGCCCCTCATCCAAACCCCTACTGTTATGTCCTAGTGGATGGCATTTGTTCCAGGGACGTTGCTACTACTTTGTGAATGACCACATGACTTGGCCTCAAGCTCAGGTAAACAGTAATCTTACAGAACTGGTTACCAGATAAATACTGATCCTAACCCAAATGAATTGGCTACCATGAAAACATATACCCTAACCCAACAGAACACTGATAAAAACAATGTTATATAGATGAAACAATTTTAAATATCTTAAAATTTTAAATATTTAATATGGATTAAATATTGGAATTCCATCTGTCTGTGGTGTTAGGCTTGAATGAACACACCGGACTATTTTCACCCAGTTGATCCTGTCCTCATATCTTAACTGTAGGTCTATAGACTACCATCTGTCTGTGGTGTTGTACACTCATTAGGGCTAATGCGTGTGTTCACTGGCTGTGTACTTCAATACCTGTACAGCAGGGATGTCAAACTCATTCCAGTCTAGGGGCCACAGTCTGGTATATTTGATCTGAAGTGGGCTGGACCACTAAAGTAATAATAATAATAGTAAGAGTAGTAATAGTAATAAGATAATAGAAATAAGGTTGACTCCGAACTTTTCTCAGTGGAAAAAAGTCAAATTACATGACATGACAGTTCCATCTAAAAACGGTCCTTTAAAGCAACCTGAATAAACATTAACAAACTGAAAAGATAAGTGTAATTCTAACAACATCGTGCTTCAGTTTATCGTTTACACGTGTACATTATAACTGACAGATGACATTTAATAACAGGCAGAATATTGTTAAAATTAAAACATTTGGAGTTGTGAGTATTTATAGGTTATTATGGTATGCATTGTCCTGGTCTGACCAACTTGAGATTTAATTGTTGTGAATGTGGAACCTGAACTAACATTATTGTTAATATCTTGGGTATCATTTTATTCATTGCACAGATTGATCCCAGGGACCAGACTGGACCCTGTGGCAGGCTGCATTTGGCCCCTGGCCGCATGATTGACATGTGCTGTACAGGATTCTATCCATGGAAATTCAGTTATTCTTTCTCTTTTAACCTTTTCTGTCCAATCCTAGACCCTAAATTCTCAATGTTTTCCCGTGGGTATGTGTCTGACACTACAGGACAGTGCACGGAGTTAGTATATTTAGTTTTAGGATATTTGTACAACTGTTTTTTTTATATGGAGAGACAAAATATAAATCAAACACTGATTTATGTACATTGGGACGTTCATCAATTCAAAGACTGCTGACAGTTGGGATCAGATGTAGGTTAGTGTCAATATAGGATATACAGTAGGTGTAAGTGAGCTCACACACAACCCGTGTGATATATCCGCATATCACAGTATATCAGTATATAGGTTCATAATCATTGATGAGGTTGTCCCCCCTGAGGAGGAAATTCATTCAGTAGAAGTTGGGATTGAAAAACCGGGGGGGGGGGTTCATCTCCCCATTCCCATCAACAAATCGTTCCTTGTATATACATGTGTATATGTTCAGATCTCTATCACTGAATAGCAGTGTGTGTTGTTCAATTCCATATTCTGCTTTTATCAAGTTTTTTTAATCATGATTTTCAACCACATAAAGCAATTTTATACTCCCCCTTATGTCCCTCCAGACTAACTGTGCCATGTTAGGGGGGTTGTTGGTGTCCATTCGCAGCCCCCAGGAGAATGGCTTTCTCAAGCAACAGATCACCAACAACAACAACAATGGAGGCCAACCCACTTGGCTGGGTGGATTTTTACTACAGGTATGAGCCGTACAAACACAGCCGAACACTCATTACTCTGACTTATTATTAATGTTTCTATGTCCACTCCTTGTCTATTTATTTACTAATTTGACATGGACAGTGCAGTAAGACCTAATTACAAGCTTGCTGGGCATATAATGCATATTAAGTTTATAGCTAATGCTAATCTTCAACTCATGTCCCTGGTCGTCATCTCTTAAACACCATAGTACAATACAAAAAAATACAAGCAGAAACAAAAAAGCTAGACATCTTACAGCATGTGTTATAACATTTATGCCTATATCGTTGATAAACTGTATTTCCTACGGTTTAATGGTAGATTTAAAATCAGTCACTGATAACAAAAAAGAATATCTATATACAGAACTACATAATATATTCTTTACATAATATAAAGAATAGGAATGAAGTCCTAAACATCTGTGAGCAATTATATAAACAAATGTAAACCAAACTACCCGATGGAATAATGCTGATCCAATATAAAACTATATTATGAAATGAGGACGAGCAGAGAGAAGGACAACCAGGAGGAGGAAAAGAGAGGAGGATAGAGAAGAGGAGCAGCAGAGAGGAGGTCAGTGTATCCTGATGAGTGTCCCAGTCTAAGTCTACATCGTCTGAACTCAGATCAATTTGATCTGTCCCAACTGTAATCTTTGTCAAACAGGGTCTGAATGACAATTGTAAATACCAGTTATTAACTACAAAAATAAACAGAATACTCAGATCCTGAGTCACCAAAGCCCTTCTATCAACACTTCATATTTGTCCTAATTGGGCATCCTATCATCAATGAATTCCTAGGATATTTTGCTGTTTGACAGTTTTGTATTTTTATGTGCGTTCTGTGCAGGACCAGTGGTTGTGGGTCGACGGGTCCTGGTTCTACAATAACAACTTCAGTAATGACACTCAGTCCAACAGAGATCCATGTCTGGTCCTCAAGCCTTCTGGTAAGAAGACCCACTGAAACAGGTCCACACAGAATCATACAGTAGATGCACTTGTGTTCCAGAAAACACGTTACGACATGACACTGATGTGACATGTTACATCATGCATATATTTGCATGCATATCGTATAAACAAAAGCTAGTGTAACAAAGGATATCTCATGGCACTTTTTAAAACTGGTTTGGGGGGGTGCTCATGATACATGCTTGCACTTGTATAATTATCAGAGCAGTGAGTTCCAGATTTGACCTTTGACATGTGCACAGGGGAATGGATCTCTTCTCCGTGCAACGTTGACTTTTCCTCCATATGTGTCACAGATTCCACCAGTGGTAAGTGCACTTTTTGTTCTTGACATAAAAACTGACAAAGAATGATACTGTTATTCTTCAGGTGTCATGGTTCAAAGGTAAACTGCAGACATGATCTTCACAAAAATCTGTTTTATAAACATAAAAAACAAAAATCACTGATTTTCATGAGTCAAAATCAATAAAGCTCCAATGCACAGGATTCAGGATTGAAGGGGAAAAAATCATTTATTAAACAAAAACACACACAACACCTATACACACCGAGAATCACAAAACTCACCATAAATTAAGCACAATACTGAACATACAGAGAACCACAGAATAACTCCATAAATAAAACACAGCAAACACCAAGAATATATACTACTAATGTAACACAGACGTCAACATGAAAGTCAATCCAGAGTCCCTGTGAATCACACATGTCCGGGTTATTGCAGGGTGCATTGCTGGGGTGAAGACATTATGGGGCCACACTGTTGGCTTAACAGACAGGCCTTAAATAGCTGGACTTATTGTCTATTCAGCCACAGTCTTGCAGCGTGGCCCAGGTGATGTTGATCCTTACATACGTAGGTCCCTCGAGGGAGAGGGAGCAACCACAGCAACAACATTTGCGGACCTTAACACTGATGATGGAAAGTGACTAAATTCTAAAGTACCTTTAAGAGAGTGCAGTTGTTCGGGATACTTTGATATGAACATTCTCCAACTGTACCCAGAGCTAATGCTAACGGGCTATGATGACACCAGAGCTAACAAGCTACAGCCGTGCCCGGACAACACAAGGCTCCAGCGAGGAGCAGTGGATGAGCTCTACACTCGGATCTCCGCAGACAGGGAACTGCAGGACAGCTCCATGTTGTGCTTCTGCGAGATATGGTTGGAGGAGAGGATACCTGACGAGGCGATAACACTGCCCGGCTATACGGTCTTCAGAGTGGACCAGAACGGACCGGAACGCAACAGATAGTGGCAAGACCCGGGACGGTGGCACGGCTGACCTCATCAAGCAAGCATGGCGCATGGACTGCAAGGTTACTCACAAATCTTGCTCTGGAAACGTGGAGTTTGTAACTGTGAAGCTACGGCCATTTTATTTAGCTAGGGAACTGCAGTGCATCATTGTGAGTGTTGTGTATGTTCCTCAACCCCAACAGACCCTCTGGACAGTCTGAACATCATTTTACCACGTTTGTCAGACTGAATACTTTCACCCCCTTAAAATCCCCCTGCAATCCAATGGATACTGCCTTTCAGGGGACACACACACAGGTCCTGAAAACTCTGAGACAGGTCAACCCCCACAAAGTGGTGGGACCAGATGGTGTATCTCCCAGAATCCTGAAGGCCTGTGCAGAACAACTGGCTGATATGTATCTGGACATCTTCAATCTGTCTCTGAACCAAGTAGTCGTCCCCCAGGTTTGTAAATCCTCTATTATTGTGCCAGTCCCTAAAATGTCAAATCCTTCCACCTGAAGTGACTTCAGGCTGGTGGCACTCACGCCAGTAGCCATGTTTGGAAAAACTGGTGCTAATACACATCAAGTACATCGTCCTGAGCACGGTTGACCCCCTCCAGGTTGCCAACCAGCCCAATTCATCAGTGGACGATTCAGTGGCAATGGCCCTAACACCATATCCTGCAACATCTGTATGGCAGAGGGACATATTTCAGGACACTCTTCCTGGACTATAGCTCGGCTTTTAATGCCATTCTCCCATCCAAGCTGATTAAGAAGGTGACAGACCTCGGCCTCCCACCCGTAACTGGATCCTGGACTTGAGAGACCACAGGTGGTGAGGATGGGAGGGAGAGTGTTTTCGAAGCTAACAGTTAACACTGGATCACCACAGGGCTGTTGTCTTAGTCCAAATCTGTTCACCCTGTACACTCACAACTGCGTTTCCACCCAGGACAATACCACAGTAGTTAAATATGTGAAGACACCACTGTCCTGGGCCTTATTATGAGGGGGGACAAGTCGGGGTACAGGACCCTTGTGGATTGTATCGTTGGCTACGGTGAGGTCAACAAAACAAGGGAAATGGTGATGGTCTTCAGGAAGAACTCACCCCCTCTGCCGCCACTGTTTATTAACGGGACTGAGGTGGAGAGGGCTGACAGCCATAAATTCCTGGGCTTTCATGCAACATTGGCCCTCAGCTGGGCTTCAAACACTGCAGTCATATTGAAAAAAGCCCAGCAGAGACTTTTTTTCATAAGGCTGCTCAGGAAGGCTGGTCTGCACTCTGGACCTCTCACCCAGGTCTACAGGGGGCTGCTGGATAGCATTTTCCCTTTGGGGATCACTATGTGGTTTGGTAACACCACACAGAGGTAGAGGAAGGCCCTGCAGAGAGTCATACGATCTGCAGAAACAATCATAGGCACTGACCTCCCCTCTTTACACACAATATACACACAGCGCTGCCAGAAGAGAGCTGAGCGAATACATACAGACACACAATAGCCAGCTCAACCCCTATTCAAATACAAACACGCTAAACACAACCTCAGACGCAGAAGGGCACACAGCATCATCACACACACAACACGGTTTTTCAACAGCTTCTTCCCTGCTGCAGTCAGACTGTTGGCCGGTACTAGCTAAGCACTACATAAGAGGGTTAGAGACAATACACTGTGTGTATGAGGATATATGTTGATGTGTGTGAACCAATTACCTCGTCCATGTTGCAGTGTATGTTATTTCATTTTATTACATTTATTTATGTATTTATTCTATTTATTACATTTGTCTCCCAGGGTTTTATGTGCTTTTTACACATAGATTGGATGTGTTTTTTATAGATGATTATTGTTGATTGTGGGGTGGACTGTGGCTCAGGTGGTAGAGCAGGTCGTCTGGTAACCGAAGGTTCGATTCCCGGTTCGATTCCCGCTCTCTCCTGATCATGTGCCTTGGGCAAGACACTTCACCCACCTTACCCTGAATGTGTGTGAATGATGACCCTGCGATGAACTGGCGACTTGTCCAGGGTCCCCCCCCTGCCTTCGGCTCCAGTGACCCCTGCGACCCTGCAAAAGGATGCAGCGGGTTTGGAAAATGAATGAATGAATCTATCTGACCCTAGGATTGACCACACAGACATGGGTTTCAACGGCAATGCATTTCAATGGTTTCAATGGCAATGAATTTATCTTGAATCTTAAAGGGCACAAGTTGAAAACAAGGGAGAAATCACTCTGAAGTGCCCCCAAAGTGAAAAGAAAGTTCTGTTCTTTAGTTCTACACCAGTTACGACTAATGTCTTTTTGTATCATTATAAGGGCAAATGAAGATCTGAGAATGTCTCTTATAGGATAGAAGAGAAAGAAGTGTATTGTTTTGGTTTCCGTTCCACTCAGGGCCATGCTACCTAGAGAGATGGCCTGTGCACGAGATTAAGAGAGTGTGGGAGAGGTACAGAAGTGAAGACCCCATAATAAGAGTGAGTTATGGAAAAATCCATTTAAGTGGCTGGTATAGAGGTTAATACAAACAAGGAACCAAGACTACTTCTAAAATACACGTACAGTAGCCATTACTAAAGTTTGCCATTACACACCATGTGCACTGGATGTTTAGAGTAGTGATGGGGTTTTGCTGGCCTCCACTGGGGACATAGTCAGACCATCTTTTGTGGCAGAACCAGAGCTCAGCGACTCTGGGGTGGGCTCTCCATCCCCCGGGCTGAGGTCTCTGAGGTAGTTGGATGGTGGTGGCCGAGCCTTGGCAGCCAAGGAATGGTGGGAGTAAAAGAATTTCAGAGGCAATATAGATTGTAAATTTACAATGACATTCGCGTTTGTCTTGCATCCGCATCTGCTCAAATATTGAATTAATAAGGTTATTTTTTGTTTCTAGCTCTACATGTTGTATCTATTTATTCATTCAAACTGTTAGACATATTTGAGTTACATTTTCTCATGTATTTGAGTTGTGCTTTGTCATGTTCGTACAGTAGGACCACCCTCCCTATGTGCTGAGAGCTGGATGCCTTTCCAAGGCCAGTGTTACTTCTACAACCACAACCTGCTGACATGGAGTGAAGCTGATGTAAGTCATGAACACAGTCATTAATGTCACCCTCCATCTGTCCACCTTCATCCTAACTTTTTTCCTTTCTCCTCCAGACGTTCTGTGCTGAGCTTGATGCCAGTCTGGTGTCTGTTCACAGTCCTCAGGAGTATGGTCTACTATATCAGATCTCAGCCACCATTGGGCAGTTACCCACCTGGTTGGGTGGGTTCTACCTCCAGGTGAGATGAGCACCAGTAGACATGTTCTGTCATAACAAAAATCTACTGTAAGATGCAGTAGTATGAATGAATGGATAAATAAATGTCAGGTGACCTGTCATCACGGCAACGCCCCCCACCATCCCGTGGTCTTCGGAGCGTGGGGTCCCAATTTTGCCCCCCCCAAGCCTTCCCAGTTCAATGAGTCTTTGATCTGGTACCTGATTTAATTAGCCTCCTTTATCCATAGTTTGCATTTGTTAGCATCCTCCACTGGTCCCAGTCCGTAACATAATTATTTCTTTTACAGTGGTCTGTGATGGCTGGTTTCTTTACTTGATCAGCCTTTTCCATTTGTGTTCTTGTGAATCATCCTTATGTCTCTTTTCACTTTCTGTTTGCTGTTCCTTTTTTCTTTGGGTTAAAAGCTCTTCCCTTTTCTCCTACGTATATGTTGTGTACATTATCTTCATGGGATTTCTTATACTATTTGCATTTTTTGCCCAGTCCCATTTTGTTTTTTGAATAGGCTAACAACTGTTGAAGTTTTGTGTGTGGTTTTATTACCATGGTGATGTTGTGTTTTTTCATGGTGCCTTGTATATGTTGTGTTATCCCAAGATGTATGGAACGGTGATGATGTCTCCATTGTTATTGTCCAGTTTCTGAGTCTTTTCTTTAGAAAAGACTTCTCTCTTTGTTCCTGACTTGTCATTTTCCTTTGTTCATGGTCCATTTTGGATATTGACAGTGTGTCAATATATTCTTGATGTGTTTGTCCTCCTTCTCTGTTTGTCACTTGAAAACTAACGTCCTGCCATCCTCACACTGCTTCAACTTCACCTGTAGTGGGATGACGTACCAGGACAGTGATGCGTTGAAGGTCTTCGTGAAGACTCTAGCTAGCTGATCCACACGCTCTCTGAGGTCACTCCATGTAGTACCATGACCTTCCTAGGGTCCACTGCCCTCAGTGTGTCAGCTCATGCCCAGGTACTGTGAGACTGTGGTCAGTGTATTCCATAATCTGAGGTGCAGCTGCCTCAGACTTTCCTGTATCGAAGCATGCGAAGAAGTGGTTCACATCCTCCATGAGGGCATCATCAGCCTCAGCCTTCAAGTTACAGCAGGACTTGTAATGAGTTAGGTGTTGGACCCCCTGCCACACCTGTGGCATGTACTTCCTTGGCCTCTGTGATGCCTCCTCTCAGGGATCTGGCTGTGCAATACATGCACTCTGAGAGCAACTCAGGTTCAAACATATTTGACTGCTTCCAAAACAGTCCTGCGCCTCGTCTACTGACTATTTTTTAATAGTCTGTGTGGCTGGGGTGGGCTCTCCTCCTGACAGGGATGAATGTACTTGTATGCAACTTTGTTAGCAGTGTCCTCGTGACATTGCGGCAACATCATAATGAGTATATAACAGAGTAACCACCATGACTTTATCGGTTTTAACAGTGAAACTATGCGTCAGATTTCATCTTCGTATCCAATTTCAAACCCTAAAACTGTTTTCATTACTAAGAGTCTGAAGTTACATGCTGGTGCTGTCTTTGGCTGTTTTTGATGCTGGTTTCTCCTCCATGCTTCATAATGTGCGGCGCATACAGGGGTGTGACTCTCCAGTGAATGGTGTTGCCAGATTGGGTGTTTTTTCCGCTACATATTAAAACGTGTTTAGGTAGGTTTTCTGCTGGAAGGCTCTATAGAAATCTGGCATTCTGTTGAACAACGTTAAACTGCGAGAGCACCGTTCACAAATGCCAGAATGAACGTGTTCACATAACGGTCGTCACACAGAAATAGGCTGCGGTACGTTCAGTTCACGTTGGCCCCAAATATGAACACGTTCATGAGCGAGCGTTCAGCCACAACAGATGTAACAGGGAGAATCTGGATATTTTCCAAAATAAAACATTGTGCAGAATCAGATAATAAATCAAATGGAAATAATGTAAGTTATTTATTCTTTCTGTGCGGCACGATACCAATTGACCCACGGACCGGTACCGGGCCACAGCCCGGGGGTTGGGGCCTCTGTGCCAGAGGTCAGCACACAGCAGTGCTTCCACACAAGCACACATATAGGCACAAAAAATAAAGCATGGACTGTAGAGTAGTGAGCCGCCGTACGTGGAAGTCCAAAATAAAACAAATAAGTATCTGTGTATAACAGAAAGCACCATGTTCATTTTCATTTAAGTATCCCTTCACGTCTTTATCTTCCTTCAGGGACGGTGGATGTGGCTTGATGGCTCCTGGTTTCATCATGATATTTTCAGTTGGGAGCCTCCAGGGGATTCATATCCATGTCTGGCAGTATATACTGCAGGTATGAACCTACATATTATTGTTGTTGTTTTTGCTGTTTTTTTTCGTTACTGTTCATGGTAGATCATGCATTGTAGGTTAGTTTGTAAAGATAGCCAGTACTAACCTATTATAACTAGTATAACTACCACGGGGCGGATAATCAAGACATTGAACCCTAATTTGCTCCGGGTGGAGCCTGGGAGCGCCTTGCATGGCAGCAGCCGCCCACTGGTTTGTGAATGTGTGTGAATGTGAGGCAAATGTAAAGTGCTTAGAGTGCCTTAAATGTGTAGAAAAGTGCTATGTAAATGCAATCCATTTACCATTTACCATAATGTTTGTCTTTCCAGATGCTTGGTTCAACTATTCGTGCGATCAACACTTTTCTTCTATGTGTGTGAAGGACGGGCTTTAATGTGCAGTCGACAGTGATGATCCAAATGTCCTCTGAACACTTTGCTAACCAAATAAAGAAATCATCAACGTTAAAACCCACACTTTCAATACTTCTCACCTGTTCATTTTGGCATCACTATAGTCAGACACTTCCAGCTCTGTCCCTAATGTGTGTTCTCAGAGAGGTGTAAAGACACCACTTCTAGTGGGAGGGTGACAATGATTAATGATGGAAGGTAACATCATTCCATATTATTTTGACAGCTTTTTACAAATCACGCTTTTTACACTTGTATTTTTATGAATACATAACATTACACAATACACATTCCTTTCTTTTTCTCAGGCTACATATTTTACCACTCACTCACCTACATTATGACGGATAATGGATTTGAAATGCGTAAGACGCCTTTTTTTTGTTTTAATTTAGTTAAAACTTAACCTTTTTGGGACACGCTAGTGTTTGCCCTGTGCAAAAAAACCAAATACAATTGGAAAAAAAAAACGTACGCCCGAACAGGGACTTGAACCCTGGACCCTCAGATTAAAAGTCTGATGCTCTACCGACTGAGCTATCCGGGCTCTTGGTAAAACAGAACACAAAACATTAATAAAGATCATATACACATTTTTACTATTATATTTTAATGACAAATCCGGCGAGTGCTTGTAGAAGAGGTCAATACAAACAAATCAGTTGAAATCAGGTGAAAGCCTCTAAACGCTTCCGCCTTCCTTTTTAATGCTGTTGCTAAACCACTCCAGATGTAATTTTGTTTTTGGCCACTAACATGATTGTGGGGGCGCTGTTGAGCAGTTTCCCCGCAGGGTCAGCTCCCTCTCTCTAACTGAGACGCCTTTCGGTTCTTTTTTCGGCTCCTATTTCTCTCAGGTAAGATCTTATCTTAATATAAAATATTTTAGTAATTTCTTTAGATTTTAGAATAAATTCTTATAAATAATATAAGAATATAAATAATATTATGACCCCCGCGACCCTGCAAAGGATAAAGTGGGTCCAGAAGATGAGTGAGTGAGTATAACAGTATCAATATAAAGAATTAATTTCGTACCGACCTGTGCATAACATCAGGCCCAGGGGCCAAAAGCGGTCCCCAAAGGTTCCAATCTGGACCACAGTTTATCTAACACTGAAGAGTTACAAGTGTCAAACTGGCATTAGTTCATGTAGACCAAATATCTAAAGTAAAACAATAGCATAATAACCTATTTACACATGTTACATTAAAGATAAAAACCGATATGTTTCTTTTTCAAATTATCATTATTATTAGCTCCAGTTTTAACAGATGTGAAAAAGAAGACAAGGTTTTTGGGAGACGGAGGCTGGAGAGAGTTATCACAACTGTATACAACTGTAATGTTATGTTACGTTATTTTATCTTCAAAAGTCAAAAGTCAGCTTTATTGTCAATTTCTTCACATGTACTTGACATACAAAGGAATCGAAATTACGTTTCC
>JAPTHA010188581.1:0-12143 GCA_029814585.1 Gymnapogon annona | reverse complement strand
TATTGTGTGAAGCCCTTTGAGACCTGTCGAGTGATTAAGGGCTATATAAATAAAATTTGATTGATTGATTGATTGTCATTACACAGACACACAATGAATCTGGTAACGAAATGTTATAGAATTGTCAGATGATGATACAAATAAATATGGTGTAATGGGGCAATGCACAATATATATTAACTTCAAAAGAGGAACAATGCATACATGTATTGTACAAGTGCTAATTTCCACCTGTAGTCCTGATGGTAATTATCATGAGTGAAAAGCAGACATTGATGCAAGCTGAAACATACGAAAAGAAGTAGAAGATGCATTTTCATAACTACATCCATAAAAACAGTCACACACATCCAGCCACTGACTCTTATCCATCCCACTACAGTCTGTCACACACACTCTACGTGCATTTACATCACATTACACACCGCGCCTACAGTTTTTCACCAATGAATGAATTACACTGTCACTGGCAAAGTTTGAATAAAATATATTTTACTTCTTCTCATGAAATGATGATGACAACGTCATTTATTCTTGATAGATAAAGAGTAATAGATATCATTGTACCTGGTCAAAGGAGAATACTGATGTGTATAGATAGGAATAAAAGGAGGAATGTGCCTGAGATCCAAAACTTTATGACAATAATGAAGCTAAAATGAGCAGAACCTTCAATATTAAATGTATCATACACATAACAGTGACACAATTCAAAAACAGACATGGATAATATTTTTCATAGACGGAGAATGCTGTGGTAGTTTTGTGATGATTTGTGATTTGTGATGGAAAACCTTTACTATTTTCACAGTGTTACATTTTCCTTGTAAAAAAAAAAAAAAAAAATCCGAATGCTTCTTCCACCAGCGTCAGAACATGCATATTCACACACATTTTCACATAAAAGATTAGACAAAGGCGACGCACTGGCATGGATTCACGTTACAAATTGGAGTGGGAAGCAGAATAAAACTGATCCGTATGACTCAATGAGGATCATCTGTTAGTGATGATGTCCTCTAAATCCTGATCCTGGCAATCCCAATTACTGCTTAATTTAAAAAAAAGTTAAATTATGGAGAGGCTAGCAGGTCGTAATAAGCCCAATCCCTTTGTATGGTTTCAAAGCATGCCCCAGGTTAGAGACAAGGCACAACAACAGCGATCTGTGTTGCCTTTCAAAAGAGGGAACTTCAAAGAACCTCATTTTCTCTTGCCCAGCTGCACTGTGCCTCGCTGCCATAGGCCAATCATTATAATGAGTCTTAAAAAACTACTGGAACAGACAGTTAAACAAACTAACACTGAAAGCTACTGTATAGAACATCTTGGAGAGTGTCGTAAAAAAAAAAACAATCTGAGGAGTATAGGAAAAGTTTCATGGCAGTTGTCAGTGGGTACATATTGACTGAATCGTTAAAAAGTACAAGAATGGATGCATAGCAATAGTTACAGGCATTATGAAGGCCTAATATTTTTCTTACTTTCCAATGTCAGTAAAAAAAAACCAAAAGAAAGAAAGAATTTATTCTTACTATCAATCTGACTGAAATTATCAGTAGGTACATGGTTTTAATCATTAAAATACAAAAGAATATATGCACTGTAATCATCACAGTCCATTCAAATGTTGTATTATATGAATGAATAACACCTGTAAAATAAAATGTCACAAATATCATCATAAAAACAGTCAATATGGTAAAAGGCCAGTTCAAAAGAGACCAGTACAACCATGATGGGTTTAACTGAACGGAGTGGCTGCAACCAAAGCACTCATTTCATTGTGAAAGAGAAAATGAACAGAAATAAAGAGGGCGGTAAGATAATGTTAATGCTGCTCATGGGTCATGAGGTCCAGAATAGTACATTATGTTTGTTGTTTGTGCTCTATTAGATATTTCATTATGCGTTTGTTTGAACACTGATGCATTTCAGGTCTTCTTATTGGACATTTATTGAATGGGCTGCTGTGCTACCGCTCTGGAAAGTGTCTATTCAAAAGAGACGTTGAAAGACTGAAACCTTTGTTCCTCATTTTATACTCTTATTTTTTTAAAGATTTATTTCATTATATTTCACAGTTTTTACAGTTTCTTCTAATGGTCTCTACGTCGATGTTCAAAGAGAGACAGAAATAAATGTTGAAAAGACACAAGTGTGACACGCAGCCCTCTGTTCTGTTCGAGCTACACAAGGCTCTAGCACAGATTCAAGGCTAAAGCACCACAAAGGCCCATAGAGCGGCTCCTGAAGACGAACTCCAACGGGATCCCCAAGAACACCTGATGGCAAACATTAAACGCCCTTATTCCGCAGTTGGTGAAGTGAATCGTTAAATCTCAGTAACACGTTCTCACCTTGAATGGGGTCTTCATTACAGTGACGAGCTATGACAGTGGCAGACCTCGGACCTCTTTGATTTTTAATGCATCCTTTCAGGTTGGATCAACGTCGGTCTTCAAAAAACACACACGCCCCCTCTGACAGAAAGTGATTTTCGTGTTCTTGCGTAATGTCAAACCTATCTCGTCTGTCGTCCCAATCTCAGCCTCGGCCACGGGGAGTGTCAACAGTCATAGTCAGGAGGCGAATTTGCATCTCCAGCTCAAAGGCACCTGTTCTTGTCCAGACCTCAGCCCCGCTGCCTGTGTTTATGTTGGGATTTCATGCCTCACATGTGCCCATCATGCTTTGTTTGCAAATGCCAATGAGCTGGGAGCCCTTTAAACACCTGTCTTTGCTTTGCCATATGACTATGATTATTGTCATTTGTTGATACTGCCGTTTCCTGCTCGTCCCTATTGGTATGCTCTGCGGACAACCTGCAGCCAGCCTTTCCCTAACTCGTTGTGACTGGGTGTGATGACCCATGATGAAAACAACATGCATGTGCTCTTTGCAGCTGAGTTCTTTAATCCCCCATACGCGTAACCCCCCCCAAAAGTCAGTGTCAGAATCAAAGGCAAAATGGTGATGAGCGTGCATGCAAATGGTGCCGCTCGAGTACATATGTGGTCTTTGAGAGCCTTCCAGGAAACAGCTGCCGCACCGCTGTATCTACGTGTTCCCCTTTCATGTGTCATTTATCACCTCTTCCCAAGGCAATGCCGCTCCACAACAAAGCTTCTCCTGCTAATTTTTACCAGTCATTCCTCATCCGTCTCTGCTCGAGAATTTACTTTAACACACCTCGTTGCCTCCCTATTGAAACACACCACCTCTTCCAACCGAGGGTGTTTCCTTTCGTCCCCCATCGGTCGTCTCTGGTCAAGACCAAAAGCTTTCACGCCCACTTTGAACAGGTTTTCTGGTTCCCCTGTGGGTAAGTCTCAGTGGCACTTGAGCACACTCGAACACTCCCTCAAAATTCCCCTCCACTTTTGTACCCTTTCCATTAATAACCCTGCCTCGTATTGATGAACTTGGCACCTTCACACCCTGCTTTTATGTTCTTTTGTCAGTGTAATTACACGAGCGGCGGCATCATGACGACTTACTCTCGTATACAATTGTTCTTTTTTTTTCCCCACCAAAAGCTGATTTATGCGCTGAGATGTTTCTTTAGGGGCTAGTTTATGCTTTGTTGCTCACATTACTATTGTGCTGTAGGACCCAAGCCTTACTTTTACAGATTGAAATTCTTCTCGACATCCTCCCCATACACAGCTGAGACATTAAGGTATTCCCAGTCATTTCCAAACAGTGACAGTCTTTGGAAAGAAGCCAAGTGTAGACAGCCGTCTGGGTTTCCCGTGTGTCTTTTATCCCGGATCAAACAATCCAACAGACAACATGAAGTGTGCGGCGCCCGCACTTCTTGTGCTTATGGCTCCCTTTATTTGGGAAAGAGCTGAACAGGCTATAATGATAATTCAGCCTGCTACTTACTCCAGACATGATTGAAGTGACATTCTGTCGTCTGCAGGCTGAGACCAACTCATCTATTAGCACCTGCGGGGAGAGGGATGTGTATATAGGAACACATTATCCTTGTATCCCTGCAGTTCAGAATATCTGAGGCTCATTATTAACAATTTTCTCAAGTTAATTAAATGTATCATTGCATTCTGAGTACAATGGGAACCTTAACATGCACATAAATAAATATCACCAGACCCAGTATTAAAGCACTTACTACTCTGGATTGAATTAAATGTGTAAAGAAAAAACTAATTTATCGCAGCTAGAAACTGATTGAATAATGATTAATGCGCACATTCTTGAGCATCATTTGTCTTGACTTAACTGTCTGTTTGTATCCATCTATAAAAAGATGCAACTTTTTTTGCATTATATTTGCACACTTCAGTGAAAGAAGCCATGAGGTGAAGAAGTGTTCTTCTTTATTATTCAGTATTCTGGGTTTCTATGTTTGGAAACTTGATTAGAATTATGCAGAGAAATCTGACACACTGCAAAATAAAACTGAACCTCATTGAACTACTTCAGACTTGTAATAACGGCAAAGGACAATAACAGTTCGTGTGCCATGTCTTTGTCCTTTTTATAATTTCAACCTGGCATTTAAAAAAAGGGTAAAAAGCACAAACTGTAGCCGGGTCTTTTTTTATGTCTTGCATAATCATCTTGGGTTAAAAGAGTTTTAGTTATGCAGTGATATGCTTGCTTTCTTTTTCTGGGATGTAATTACTATGCTATGCTACAGACGTGCAGCACAAATTAAGGTTGAACTGGCTCCTAAAGATGTTTTGTTTTACGCTTATTTATCATCCATTATGTTATGATTGATTGGAAAATGTGCAAGTCTGACTTCACGCTGTGTCGCTCAGTGAAGGTGTTTGCTTTTGTTGCATTTTTATTTTAGCATTATTTTTTTTTAATCACCGCTAGCTGGGCTATTTTGCAAACGACATGAATCGGTGAAATTCAGTTGAGGACTCTAAACAGCTTTGAAAATGCAACATCTGAATGCGAAAAAAAAGTCCAGTTCCATTGAGTAAAGGCTCAACCTGTTCACTAATTATCTCGTCTACCTATTTTTTTAGCGCTGTTATTATTTATTGTAGTTTTTATCTCGTAAGGCGACCTTGAGATGTGCCATGAAATTAAATGTATTATTATTATTATTATCTGGATGAGGACTTCAGTAAATGATTGGAACAAATACATGGCAGGACTTATACTTTATGGAGCTGGGATTCTCCACCGCTGGAAAAAAAAAGCACTTAAGTAAATGAGCTAAACTGCAGTTTTGGAAAAAAAAACAAAACAATATTTTAGTCATAGTGTGTCTGTAATTCCCCAGCAGACAGGAGTACAGACAGTACAATCCATCCCTAGAACTGGCTCTGATGCAATAATACCCATAGTGTTTGTGTGGCCATGAGCCAATGGCTGAGTCCTTCCAAAAACACTGCATACGTTTAGCTTTAACATCAGGTGTTTCAGGGCCAACCGTTAGAAAATTGAAAGTTTCATCAGTAACTCTCTTGGGGTGTATCTCCTCTACTCATGCCTTTCATTCTGGACGTAATTGCATTTACTCCCCAGGTCCCCGTCACTCATTCTGTCTAATTAGCTCTCCTGACCCTCTAAGCATCTCCGTGACCTCTTCAGCCGGTAAAGGCGCCGTCTCCCGCCTCATCACTTTGACTGCTGGCTGACACATACCCTACGCTCAGGGGAGGGCGGAGGTGTGGTGAATGTGTCAATACACTCAGTATGAAAAAAAAGAAAAGTTTACATGCTTAAATACTGAATCATGCATATGTTAATTATTACACTAACAACATTTGTTAATATTGTATCTGGCAAAGTCCATGTCATCACCATGTAGGTCACGTCCACATGTCTAAACATACTTGGACTACACGCGACTGGTGTACACATGTAGCGAAATTAATTGTCGAGACACAAGAACAATGCAGCGGAACGACAGCCGCGTCTTATGAGAGAATTTCAGTTGAACAATGGGCCTATTTAAAGCTGACTGCGAGGCTTGTTGTAAGGAGAATTACTGTTTGAATTAATCAGCACCTAGCTTTGCTTTTCTTCCTCCGTGATTTAGAATCTGTGGGTAGAAACGGGGTAGGCAGTCATAAGTCACAAATTAATAATTTATAATTATATGGCTCACTTGCGTAGCTAAGCGCAGTGCAATAGTCAAAATCTGAATTAACGCGAGATGATAAGACGTGCCGCTACGTTTCTCCTTGTAGGAAAAGTTACAACTCAGCAATATTGTTTTGTTTTTTTAAAAAAGACATTGTATTGTCTGCCCACAGGCCTATACTGTTAACATGAGCTACCCAGAGGACATCTCTAATATCGCTGTAATTCTCCATGGCCTCAGAACAAGTGATACTTCATGTCCTCAGGCGTCAAGTATCTAGCTGGATATTTCATGCACACGTGATCCGGTGCAACTCGGTCATCTTCATAAGCGTCCATATCAGACCTTGTACAGTGACGTCACATCGTACCTTCTCTTCACCCCACAGGCTCCGGCGACACATCACTTCAATACACAACCCAACGTAATGTGCTTCTTTTCCGTTATTGCCGTCATCTTTCACGCCGCACCTCTTGCTGACACTTGCCACAAGCTGTGTTTTAATGGGCCGACTCCACAGTGATGGGATGAGCAGTGCTAGACGTTGACCGGGGCAGGGTTCAATGAGGAGCGGAAGGGAAATGCCGGAGTCACCGTCACTGAATGCTGGAAGGGAATACTTAACAGAGGCGCAGAACATCATTATATTTCTGCTGAAACAGGTGAATTCATATTAAAAAAAGAAAAAAAGAAAATTGGGACCCACAGTGACCGGCTGAGATAAAGAGGTATTTTCACAAATAAATGTGCAGTTTGTGAGGGGAGAAAAAATAGAAATGTGTGATGGGATAAAGGATGGAATAGAACTGCGTTTGGGTCTTTCATTCTTAGCCAGATTTATTTAACATTATTTAATACTCAAAGTCAGACAGAAAACAGGACAGGTTACTACCAGGGATGAGTCTGAGGACATGGTTCGGCCAGATGGGGTCCAAGAACCAGGGCAACCTAGAAGACATGAGGTTCAGGGTCGGACAGAAGGCGGGTCAGGTGACCAGGGCTGAGGCGGAGACGTGGTCAGGAAAACAGGCAGGTAAGCATCAGGAACTCAGAATGAGAAATAACACTGGAGAGTTGAGCAACTCTCAGTGTTGAGCAACGTTCACTGACAGTCTGACAGTGAGTAACAGAGCTGGAGGAGCTCATCTGCAGATGCACTCATTAGACACACCTGTCTTATCAGTGCTGTTGGGTTTTGTTTGGGCTGTCGGCTCTGGCCTTGTTCATGTGGGTGGGGGGGCGTGGCCTTGTGACGAACAAATGTGACTGTTGTGTGATGTAATGTAAAGTTGTTGTCTAATGAAAAATTAAAAAAAATAATAAATAAAAAAAGGACGCACCTGTCGGCAACAGGTGAACCTCATGTTGATGATTAGTAGGTCAAAGGTGAGGGAGAGGTCAGTAGCAGGACAGACCGGGACAGAAATGTAAATGGGGGAACGAAAAGAAATCACGCACACTGTCTGTGAACTTGTAGTCGTTTGGTGTCCTCTGGAAAGCTGGCGATAGAAGCGAATAAAACTGCAGCAACAAACTGTGCTTTGTTGGAAAAATACAGCACAAGGCAAAAAAAAAAAAAAATTGCCCTGAGGTGTTAACAGCGACAGGTAGAATTTAAATGTATAAACCAGACAAGACCAATCAAACCATATGGGACTTTACAGAAACATGTCAACATGCATTAATAAACACCTTGGAAGTAAACCCTCCAGCTGATTAAAGCAATAAAAAAAAAGATATATCATTGGTATAGGTCAATGTGTTATAGGTATAATAGCGGGTTTGAACGTTACATAACACCTAATGAGTGTTTTCATCCTATGACGCTGCTAACTTAGAAATAAAGAAAGCTGCAACACTGGGAGAGCTTCAACTTTCAAAGCTGTAAACTCATAATAAATCAAGTTCCTCATCTTCATAAAATGCTTACGTTTATTTTTTTGTACCATAAAGGTGTAATTACTTTGGTGTTAACACAGGGCATTCTTTTAGTGCTGACAATTAAATATGTGAAACCCCCCCACTTCCACCATTGCAGTGTGAACTATAATATTTAATCTATTCTGTTTTTTTTTAATTATTATTATTATTAAGACGGATGAGAAGAATAACCTGAGCACTTATCTACAATAATGTAGCATAAACTAAACTAAAAACCCTCAGCTCGTTGATTGATGGTGTTTGGAGAATGAGTCACGTGACTACACAGCAGAGCTTCTACAACACCACACAGCTGCAGCACCATTAAAACAAGCTATAACGTGGTTGGTCTCTGAAGGCCTTCTGAGGTCCAGTGTGGCGTGAACTTGCCATCTCTGCAGGCCAGTTCGATTAGCGACTGACCTTTCATTATCGTGTGTACGTCATCAGTGAGCCTCAGGGCGACCAGAAGAGCCACTGCACCAGACTCCAATATATTTTATTGATTGGTGTTACTATGAGGCATGCATCAAAGCACTACAGTCTGGTAACACAACTGAGGCGGCGGCAGTTTAGAGAAGAGTAATGCCCATTCAGGTTTGCTCTCAAGAATAGTAGCCGATTTGAAAGTGTATCACGCTGGAGCTGGGATGTAATCGCAGTAGTTGACTTTGAAAGTGGAAATTTAAAGCGATTATAAATCTAGTGTTATTCAATTTAACCCATACAGACACAGTGTGACTGTTCCCATACGATTTTGTTGTGTTTTTAACATTTCTTAAGTGATTTGTCACCATTTGTTGTCATATATTTTTCTGTATTTTGCATTTTTTTCAGAGTCAATGGGGAATTTTCTAATATTCAATGTACTGATCAGGTAGACGTTCATAAAAGCGCAGATTAAAGTTGAAGGTTATTCTATCAGAACCGGAGGAAATTTAAGAAAAAGGGATTTTTTTTCCCAACAAAATATATCATTCATTTAACATAAATCCAGTGTGTTGATCCACTGTCATTGTTTCAACTGTATGGGATTTATTGGTGAATCATTGTTGTAAAAGATTTCTTTGATAACCAGGGAGCCTCTGAACATCCAAATGGGTCATATCTAATGACCACAAAAAGATGTATACCTGTATTTTACACCGATTATTGACTTGTATTGATTGAATTAATGGATCAACACTTCTAGATCAGTGGCTGTTTGGGCCTTTATGGGTTAATGTTAAATTAAACATTTAATACAATTGTCTGTTAACAGTGCTTTCCTCGCTCACTGTGTAGCACTGACATTTATCATGTATCACATCAAATCCGTATTACTTTTGTACTGTCTACTTGTAATTCCAGTAGCCTGTTGTTGAACAGAACCTAAAGGCAACATGCCATTCATCTTTCAGGTTGACTCATAAATAATAAAACAACACAGTCAGCTCCTGTCTGCCCACTGTTTTAAAAAGGTAAAGCAGGATGTGGACAAAGAAGCAAAGTGGACCAACATCACACACCGGCTTTGTATCATTATTATTACTGATCATCAGGTCAAAGTTGGTCTTGATAACAATCCCATGCAGACGGATGAGCCGTGGATCTGTATCTCACACAGGCATCAGTCTGGCTCCTTCAGACAGATTCATGCTCTTTGATGAAACGGCGCCGTCATGACAGATTCTTTATCAAGATCCTTTATGATTTGCAAAATGAATTATTCAGGCATGACCATTGGTACCTCATTTAACCCATAAAGACCCGGTGATAATTTTGTGGCAGTTCCTTAATTGGAAAAAGAAACATTACTTTTTCAGTCAAATGTATCATCCATTAGACATAAAACAACTGTCTCCAACCGTCATTTGTTAAGTCATGGGTTTTACTGGTGAATCAATGCTGTCAAAGATGATGGTGTTGCCATGGTAACTAAGGAGTCTCTGATCAACCAAAAAGGTCATATCTGAAGACCATGAAAAGATGAATATCTGTATTTGTGTGGTGGACCCTCAAGGCCAGCAAGGCCTTCTCTGCTGGCCTAAACATAATCAGGAATCTATTTTTAAATATATATTTTTCCACAAATATGTATTAAATTATTCCCCATAGTCTATCCTCTTCATTTCATAGCAGCTTTCAGCCCCAGGTGGAGATTTGGAGGACGGGTTTATGTCAGAGTTTTAATCCAATCATTATTCGTTATCAGGTGTTGCCAGGGTCAACAATCTGCCTCTCGGCCTTCAGAAGCGACTTTGGTGGTTCACGGTTGCTTTAAATTGAATGAGGTTCTGTGGCAGACTTGTGACTGTTACTCGGCAGCGTCAAGTTTGGCCTCACTGGTGCCTTCTAGCGGGCGTACTATAGCGTCAGTGCATGCACGTCTTTTGATTGCATACACAATAGAGAGAGGCTGAGCTATGCAAATGTCATAAACAGGAAATAAAGAAATGGATCACTTGTGTAGAGTGACAAGGTATTTTAGTTTTTTCAACCCACAATGGCTGAAGGAGGAGAAGATATCATTTGGTCGCAGATTTAGTTACAAGAAAAACTTAGCAAGAAAAGACACTGTAGAGGACGCTGACCACGACATTCAGCAGGAAAAAGGATTTATTTACGCTTTCAAGTTGATACTATGAACGAACAGTACACCTGGGTGGCGGGCTCTGAAAAGTAAGTTAATATTATTATTAAAATATATTATGAATGAATGTGCCATGCGGTGCCGGCCGAGACCGCCAGACTACCAACCGGACCACGGCACGATGCCAGCCGACATCAGACTGTGAGACCGGACCACGATACTGGACGGCGAGACCCGACCACGGCACGATGCCGGCCGACATCAGACAGCGAGATGCTGGCCGACTGGACCATGAGACTGGACCACGGTGTGATGTCGGCCAACACTGGACCGCGAGACCAGACCACAGCGTGATGCCGGCCGACATCAGACAGCGAGATGCTGGCCGACTGGACCGTGAGACTGGACCACGGCGTGATGCCGGCCAACATCGGACCGCGAGACCGGACCGTGAGACCGGACCACGGCGCGATGCTGGCTGACACCGGACCGAGAGACCGGGGCCGGCCAACGCCGGAGCGGCGCGGATGGATGTCAGTTCCTTTTGTTTATCTGTTACTAGTGTACTCATTAGACTAATGTAACTGTGTTGTCGGTGACTTTATGTTCAGGTGATACAGTTGTATGTGTTTTGGTCTAAATACATCATGTGTAGCTCAGTGGATCAGAATTATGGTTTCAAGAGGTGGATTAAGTTGGGTAGGATATCACTGCTGGCCCAGGTCTGAAATGCACGGCCCGCCACTGATTGATAGAATTAATGGATCAACGGGTATCAAATGGTTTATATTTGGATCTTTATGGGTTAAGGCGCCAAAGAACAATCCTGACGAGGTTATATTTCACTGACGTTTAGTATCGTTATCGTACATTATTCGATTTGCTGCAATAAACTACAATACAGGGTTAGTCACAGGAATGAAATGAATCTAATAACTCGGTGTCTCTCTCCGCCAGTTCAGCCAGCACCAGAGTCTCATTTCAAACAGAATTTACACACTGTCAACAACGTGCGTGAGTCCAGATCATTAAAGAACTTCCTTCTTATCTGAGAGACACGACTTGAGGAAATGAGACTCTAATAGATTCGTTCCATTTCCTCTCTACTGTTTATGGCATTCTCTCGATAAAAGGGAAACTGCAATGAAAATAATAAAAGCCCACTGAAGGGACTTTGATCTCATCTTCAGAACGCCACAGCGGCAGACTGAGTTCTCCCTGTGAGCTTTCACATGTGAAATATTCTCAACATTAACACGATACCATCGAACACTGTGGGGAAAAAAAAGCTCACCGCTGGAGCAGGAATGGCAAAATTAGCATTTCCTTTTATTGGATTGTCAGGTGCAACTGACAGAAGACACTGTCAAGAGCTCTTCTCAGGGAAGGAATTGACCTATGAGATGATGTATTAATATGACCTCAGATATGGCACACACTTTTTCCATATCTACATGTGAGGCAGGTTTTTTTTTTGCATATGTGGGCTATTTATGCAACACACACACACACACACACACACACACACATACACACACACACACACACACACACACACACACACACACACACACA
>JAPTHA010188521.1:0-12151 GCA_029814585.1 Gymnapogon annona | reverse complement strand
AGTACACAGCAGCGTCGCAGCCCTTAGAGGGCGAGATGAAGCTCGCAGCTCTGACCGACAGTCGCGGGCTACCAGGCGAGCCGCTCGTAGTGTACGAAGTAGAGTGCGTATAAAGCTTTTGCCAAAAGCAACAACGCACTAAACTCTTGCGCGCGAGAAGAAATGACAGGCGGAACATCGGATGTCAGCGGGCTATATAGTGCCCAGCTGCACATTCGAGTCACGGATGTGACGTTGGTATAATTACTCGAACTTCGCATGCGCGAAGGGAACATTCAGTGCTTAAAGCATCGCCTCTGGCGGTCAGGAGGGATGAAATAGAACTAACTTCATCTGCTTCATGCCATTTTTAAAGTGCACATCTGAAGTGCACATTCCACCAGGCTAGATGGATGGAACAGTGCTGATTTCATATGTTGAATGCCATTCTGTTTCATGAACGCTTCAAACTCGGCACTTGTGAAACATGTTCCATTGTCTGATACAAGCATCTTGAGTAGACTAAACACTAAAACTTTGTCTCAATTTCTCAATGGTGGCCTGTGATGTCGCTGACTTCACTGGGTAAATATCCATCCACTTTGAATGAGCATCGACTATCACTGGAAACACCTCTCCCATGAATGGTCCTGCATAATCCAAGAGAACGCGTGACCACGGTGACTCAGGTCACTCCCACAGATGTACTGGTGCCCCTACTGATGCTTTCTGGCATTGTTGACAAACTTCTCAAACTGGTCAATGTTCGCAACATCTTCTGTTACTGACATGGTCAGCCCAGGCTATGGCTGGGCTCATGTTGTGGTTTGGTGATTCTTTAATTTGGTTAGTTTGTGTGTGAGTTTTGTTCATAAATGTTCTATGTTCCCCTTTAATCTCAATCAACCGAGCTTCTCCCCTTTGTTCAACCTTGACGGTTACAGTTGGACATCCCTTTAGAACGTATGCATGAACTTGTGATAATACAACATCCTTTGCTGTGCATTTGCGAATTTCTGTGTCCACAGGTGTTTCATCCAGTAAGTCCATCATTAGCTCATGCTAATGAAGTCTAATGAAGTCTGCATCCTCATGATGTTTCTCTGGTTTGTACACCATCTTGTACTGATAAGTACTCGGTTGCACTGCCCATCTTTGTACATGCGGTGAACCCATCTGTGGAATTGGCTTCTTCTCACTGAACAAATAAATCAATGGTTTGTGGTCTTTGTAAATAGTGAAACTATGTCCATAAATAGAGTGTAGCGAAACCTTAAATGGGTACTGATAATGTTTATGTGTGAAGATGTGTGGGACGCTCCGGAGTGAAGGACCTGAGCGTGTGTGGGCCCCCACACACGCTCAGGTCCCGACACGCTGAGGGCCACGTGTCGGGAGCGTGAGTGGGCGTGTGGTCAGGAGCGTGAGACATAGGTGGTCAGGAGTGTGAGAGGGACGGTCAATAAAGAGAGTGACTGAGAGAGTGAGTGCGTTGAACCTGAGAGGAGAGTTGCGATCACTTTGCCTTCGGCATGGTCACGGCCAACAGTGACCGGTTGTTTATTGAAAAATAAAGCATCTTCCTGCAAAGAGCCGTGTTGTGGTCCTTCGCACTGTGTCCTAGTCAGGATGTTACAACTGGTGTCAGAAGTGAAAGACCGGACGGCGCAGCTTCAGTTGACTTCGACATCTTACGGACAGAATGGCAACACGGTGAAAGGTGCCCTGGGCTCTTGTGGATGTCAAGCAAGAGAGGGGTGAGGACGAGGCTCTGACAACGGCACTCGAAACTGAGTTGGACTGGGCTTCAGAGGAAAAGGCTCGCGTGAGGGAGACTGCAAGGATGCTGGCTGCCGATGCTGGATTTGGGTTGCCACGCCATGACGGTGCTCCCAGCGCGGTTACGTGGACTGAGGGAGATGCGCGACCGGCTGTAAACACGGATGCCGGCACCCTGGCTAGTCTGCTGCAGAGGAAGACACCGAAATACTCCAGTAGGGCGGGCTGGGAAGCCTTCCATGCCCAATTTCAGCTACTAGCACAGGCTGCGGGCTATCCGGAGGACATAAAAGCTCTGCAGTTTGCTATGTGCCTTAAGGACGACGCGCTGCCATGCCTGCTGCTGAGCCCTGTAGAGAGAGATGACTACAGGGCTTAGGTGGGAGCACTTTGGCAACGTTTCGGACAGTGTAACCAGCCTGGTGTCCTGCGGTCTGAACTGTCAAGCCGCCACAGGAGGGACGGTGACCTGCTTAGTGTGTTGGCTAATGACATTGAGGCTTTGGCCAGGAGAGCTTATACCCACGGATGTGCAGAGTGAGCTTGCCAGAGATCACTTTGTGCAGGCTATAACGCCGAGAGAGCTGTGCCCCAACACAGCTGGCTCATCCCCATTCACTGCAGGAGGTGCTGGAGCTGGCTTTGGAGAGAGAGATTATAGGAGCAGGGACAGCGGCGAGCGACCCCGACAGAGTGGGGTGAAGATTAAGGTGTGGGTGGCTGAAGTGCAGGACCCCTGCATATTGGGACTGGACTTCCTGCATTTTGCACGCTGCATACTGGACCTGGGGAGAAACACAGTGACTTTTCCTGGGGGCCCTACAGTTGAAATAGTGCACCCCACCCAGTGTCCAGGACCACCAGGTCCTCTGGCCCTGAGAGCAGCAGAGATCCGTCAGGGGCCAGACCCCCCACTTCCCAGTTCTGCATCCTTTTCTACACTGTTGATGTCCCCCATCTGCACCCCCACCAACACACAGCACCTTTCCCAGACACCACGGCCTGCAGGCAACAAGGGGCCCCCGGCAGACAGAGCAAAGCCCCACGCTCCAGATCAACAGCCTGCTTCAGAGGAGGCGGACAGACTGACAGCGATGAGGGAGCTGTGGAGGCGCAACAGCGAGGGATTGGAGCCGGAGCAGCAAGAGGAACTGTGCCTGTTGTTGGAGTTTAAGGACATTGTTGCACTGTCAGATGAGGAAGTGGGCCTGACGCACCTGGTGCAGCATGACATAGACACTGGAGACGCACGGCCCATCAAGACATGCCCCCGCCGCCTCCCCTTGGCTCATCAGGCTGCTCCTGACCGGGAAATTGAAGAGATGCAGATGACTGGGATCATTGAGCCTTCTGACAGCCCCTGGGCTTCGGGGTTGTGATGGTCAGCACGACAAAGAGCTCCAAAATGACGTTTTGTCTGGACTATAGGCCTCTGAACCACGTGACCAAGAAAGACTTGTATCCCCTGCCCCACATCAATGAGTCGTTGGACCTGGTAACTGGCTCTTCCTGGTTCTCTTCATTGGACCTCCGCAGTGGATATTGGCAGGTGCCCCTTTCCCCTGAAGCCAGGCCAAAGACTGCTTTCTGCACGGGCAGAGGGTTGTGGAAGTTCCGTGTTCTCTGTTTTGCAGTATGCAACACCTACATTTCAGCGGCTAATGGAGAAGGTGTTAGCTGGCATTCCCCGACGAGAGTGTTTGGTCTACCTGGACGACATCCTGGTCCATGGGAGCTCGTTCCAGGCAGCCTTGGGCTCCCTTCGACAAGTTCTGCAGAGGGTGGCGACAGCCAGCCTGAAGCTCCACCCAAACAAGTGTTTTATGAGGCGGGAACTCAAGTTTCTGGGACGAGCATCAGCACAGTAAAGGACAAGGCAGAGGCAGTCCAAAATTGGCCAACTCCCATCAACCTGCAGGAGCTGAAGAATTTCATCGGCCTGGCATCCTACTACAGGCAGTTCATGCACGGCTTCTCTTGCATAGCAGCCCCACTTACTGAGTTCAGTTGGACAGCCGAGTGTGAGCAGACCTTTATCTCCCTGAAGAAAGCCCTGACAGAGTCCCCCATTCTTACCCCTCCAAACCCTAGCCTGCCTTTCATGTTGGACACTGATGCCAGCGACGGAGGGATGGGGGCAGTGTTGAGCCAGGTAGGGCAGAGGGAGAGAAAGTGTTGGATTATTTCAGCAAAACATTCTTATTGAATGTTTTGAATGTCTTACTGAATGTTTTGCGTCATTCAGCCTTTGCTACTGTGTGACACGGAGAGAGCTGTTGGCAATTGTGAGGGCGATAAGCAACTTTAAGTACTACCTGTGTGTTGTATCCTTTTCTTTCCGGACTGACCACTCTGCCCTACAATGGTTGATGTTCTTCAAAGAGCCAGAAGGACAGAATGCACACTGGCTGGAAGAACTGGCACCGTACGTCTTCACAGTGGAGTACAGGCGTGGGGCTCGCCTTGCTATTGTGGATGCCATGTCTCGTCATCCCTGGGCTTCAGCTGGCTGTCGTTACTGCGAAAAGCGAGAGGCCCTGGAAAGCGAGCTCCGCAAAGAGGAGCAAGGGCCCACACATGACGTGGATGGACCGTCTGCAGAGAGCTCCAAGTCGTTGGCCCCACAGATTGGAGGCCCACCAAGAACAGGATGCTGATCTGCAACCCGTGCTTCCGTGGGTGGAAATGGGGCAAAAGCCAGAATGGACTAGGGTCGCAGGGTGCTCGCCTGCCACAAAAGGACTGGTTGAAGAGTTTGGAGCTCTCAGAGTGAAGGACGGGGTGCTACAGGGAGCCTGGAAGGAGCCAGCTACAGGGAAGGAGAGATGGCAGGTAGTGGTGCCCGGGTCGCTGAGGGCCACAAGGGTTGGCAGTCGGAGCCCCGATGGAGAGGGTGGCAGTGGACATGATGGGCCCATTCCCTCACACAGACAGAGGAAACCGTTACATGTTGGTCGCCATGGATTACTTTACGAAGTGGCCAGAGGCTTACGCCATACCAGACCAGGAAGCGGAGACGGCAGATATGCTAGTAGAGGGCATGTTTGCTCGGTTTGGAGCTGTGGAGAGCATCCAGTGACCAAGGGAGAAATTTTGCCGCTTGTTCACTGCAATGTGCGAGTGGTTGGGCATGAGCAAGACCCGGACTACGCCCTTACATCCTCAGAGTGATGACTTATCGAAATGTTCAACAGAACTTTAGCAAAACAACTTGGCATCCTCACCACGGAGCATCAGCGGGACTGGGACACGCACCTGCCTCTTGTCCTGCAGGCTTACCGATCTGCTGTGCAGGAGTCCACCACGTGCACCCCTGCCCTTCTCATGCTGGGGCGGGAGTTACGAACGCCAGCAGAGACGGCAAACCTGAGAGGAGAGTTACAATCACTGGCTTCAGCATGGTCACGGCCAACAGTGACCAGTTGTTTATTGAAGAATAAAGCATCTTCCTGCAAAGAGCCGCGTTGTGGTCCTTCGCACTGTGTCCTAGTCAGGACGTTCCAATATTTATGAAAATGTGTGACACCAAACACGACCACTAAGGCTTCCTTATCCAACTGTGAATAAATTTTTTTATGTGGTTGCAGTGTGCACGACGTGAAACACAGGTCTCACTTCCATCCATTTGATGTGAGAGCACAGCACCCCCTCCATAGGGTGATGCGTCACATGACAAAATCTGTCCGCCTGTCTGTCCCACATGTCTGTCCCCCGAATAGTGAACCATCACTGATGTGTCCATCATGTACTTTGATACATTAAATGCATCTTTTTGTTCCTTGTTCCAATTCCAAGTAACATCCTGCCTCAACAACTTGTGCAACGGTGCTATTACGGTTACTAGCTTTGGGAGAAACTTTCCATAGTAGTTTAGCAATCCCATGTAGGATTTCAACTCTACATTTGTTGGTGCAGGTGCTTCCTGTATGGCTTTTATTTTCTTCTCCATAGGATGCAGTCCCTGTGTATCTACCCTGTGTCCAAGATACTCTACTTCATTCTGTAGAAAAGTACACTTTTACTTTAACGCAAGCCTGCGTTTTCCAACCTTCCCACTACTTTGTCCAGATTTTCCAAATGGTCTGCTTCGTCCACTCCTGGGATCAGAATACCATCTAGGTAAGTGGCTACCCTTGGTATGTCTTAGTATTCCTTCCATTGTTCTCTGAAATATAACTGGTGCTGAAACCATGCCAAATGGTAGTCTGTTGTAGGTAAACAAACCCCAATGTGCGTTTGTCAGGTATTTCTTTGAGTCTTCATCCATCACTGTCTGCTGATATGCGTGACTCATATCCAACTTTGTGAACTGTTTTCCATTGTCCAGTGATGCAAACAAATCGCTGGATAATGGATAATACCACGCTCTACACGCGGCATTGGATGTTGTTCCAATGTTGCCATAGCGTTCACTGCAAGTCTGTAGTCTCCACACAATCTCACCTGACGGCTTAATTACAGGGACTACTGGAGCTGCCCAGTCTGAATATGTAACTGGTTCTATTATTTTTTCTCTCATGAGTCAGTCTATTTCTTCATTGACCTTTATTTGCATAGCAAGTGGTACTGATCTTGGACAGATGAAACGGGCTGTTGGATTGTTCCTCAGATGAATCTTTACTGTGGTACCCTTTAAGGTGCCCAACTCTTTGAAAACCACCTTCAACACTTTTTGTTGTGACTCCTCTTTTTCGTTCATGTCGTGACATGCTTCATGCTGCTTGTCGCCTTTCTTTCCATTTTAGCTTTATTACCTCCATCCAGCCACGTCCAAGTAAGTTGGGACCATTCCCTCCGACAACCAATAGCCAAAGCTTGGCATGCTGGTTGTTGTGCCCCACTTTTTCTTCACCTCCACATTTTTGTTATCATTTTCCTTGCTTTGGGTCTTCTTATTTCGACAAGCTCTGTGTATGTGGCCAATTTTTCCACATGTGTGGCATTTTTGTTGACAAAATCTACAATCAGATACATTATTTTGCAGTTTACAGCGGTCACACTCTTCGGTTGTTTTCTTGAACGCTCCATCTGTGTGCAAGCCTTTCTTCACATGAAAAGACTTCACCACTCCTCCTGGGTTTTGCAAATCATGTCTGTTTTTGTTGGCTGTCTCTGAGGCTACGGCAATTGACAATGCCTTGTCAAAAGTCAAATCCGTTTCTGATAGAAGACGCCTCAGAATCCGATCATCATTGATCCCACACAATCCTGTCCCTTAACATCTGCTGTAAACTGTTTTCATAGTTACCATCATGGGCTCGCCAACTTAGTTCTGCCACATATTCCATTACCATCTCATTCATCTTCCGGTTGCGGTAATCAAACTTGTACCTTTGTACAATTTCACTTGGTTTTGGATCGAAGTGATTTTTTCCTTAATTGAACTAGACTTGTCTTTGGGCTCAACAGGTTAACACATTAGACTAAGTCTAATGTGTAACAACGATTATCATGATAGCCCATTGTCTATCCACGTTGTCAATTAAATTGGCTGCAAAACACTGGTTCAGTATTTAACAATGCTCCTCCCACCAATGGTTGCCATTATTTTCCTCCCACTTGAAGCCTAAACTCATTACTTTTCATCAGCTTCCGTTAGCATTAGCTCACCACGCTGTTCAACACTTCATCCACCATCCTCGCACCGTGTATTCATTCAGCAAACTTCCCTCGTCGCCAAAAACATATTGCATCTTCAACCCAAAAGATGCAATATTTTGGGTTGAAGGTTTTGGGTTGAAACTCAAATGACTTCAATCATTTGAGTTTAAATATTTATTTAACTCTGCACGCTAACATGAACACAAATGTTATGACTAGGTAACTACCATCGTTCACTGTCACTCGCTCTTTGTGGAGTTGCCGTTAATCAGTCCTCACTAATGTAAAAACAGGTCAACTGGTTCAGTGCAGTGCACCTGCCCTCTAGTGTCCATTTTTTATAATGCAGTCTCCCTCAATCAACACATCCTTGTTGACAACAACTTAATTTCAATATATGAATATCCAGGATACCACAGAAGGAGATCTAGAAATTGCCATTGAACAGTAATGGAGGAAGCTGTGTAGAGATGAAGTGCCTCTTCTTTACATACTAGGTATAGACTGATACATTTCAACTTCCTACATCAGTTGTATATTATTACTCCACAAAAGGTCATAATTATAAAAATAATGTACCACCTCTGTGTTTTAGATTTGGTGTGGAAGAAGGAACATTCCTCTACCTTATGTGGCAGTGTTCTAAATTGCAGGGGTTTTGGTAGGGGGTATGTGAGACTATCCAATATCCATGGGGTTACATTCCCACTGGACCCTGAAGTCTGTCAGAGAATGTAAACTCAAACTATCCAAGTGGGCTAAGAAACTGACAGGAACACCACATGGCTCCATATACCTGAGTGGAACTTGTGGGATGGAGGTGGTGTGAGGTTAACATGCGTCTCTCTGCGCAGTCCATATAGTTAAGGTTTTGTTTTGTCTTGCTTTGTTTCATCCTGTTTTGTTTCTAGCCCTACTAGTGTGGGTTGGGGGTGCATCTTGGTGGTGAAGAAATGTGACTATTGTTGTGCAATATAATGTTGTCTAATGAAGATAATATGTGTGTGTGTATATATATATATATATATGTAATATATAAATATAAGAATGGTGTGTATCACATGGATGGAGTTTGTTGGTGGGTGTGTTCTGTGGGTGAAATTGGCAGATGGAGTTGGTGGGTGGTGTACCTTTTCCATGGCTAACTCCAGCTTGGCTTTGATGGATTGTGCTTTCTTGAGGTAGACGCTCAAGTCCGTCAGGTCATCAAACAGTTTGAACTCTTCCACTTGTGTCTCGTAACTCGACAGTTCTTCAAGAATAAACTCACGCCTCATCTGGAATAAAACCACAAAAAACGACAATCTAAAAAACAGATTGTGAAAAGAGTACACTTTAGACCACAACAACGCACACCACACACATCTTGAATGAAACCACAAAATGACATAACACAATCAGAAACAAAACAAACAACAATCTATAAAATAGCATAAACAAAACATAGCACAACACACCATACACATAACGCAAAAAAGAAAACAACCTGAAAACAAACAGAACGCAAGACACAGCACACGCTCACTACACAGGCACACACATCTGGAATAAAACTACAAAAACGAGAAAATAAACATAAGATAGACACAAATATGACAACCTTAAAATAAACTTAATACACATGCCAACAGCAGTCACAACATCCACACACACACTGACAGTCACAGCACACACAATACATGCTACTCACCCTGACACACTACAAACACTCGTATACAACACTCACACACCTTTAGTGCGTCTTGATACTGCTGCGTCTTCTCACTGATTACATGCCGGTGTTCCTTAAACACTGATGGCATTCTCTTTAACCATTCAATGGTCTGTGTGTTAAGTTTCATGTGTTCTGGTGTCAGAGCTACAAAGTCCATGAGGAAACCCAACTCCCTGTTTGAGTCAATGACACGCTGCTTCAACACTGGGATCTCGGAGCTCTGCACCTTTTTCACGTGAGCCTGTAAAACACATACAATACACACAGATTCATTCATTCGTCTTCCAAACCCACATTATCCTTTGCAGGGTCGCGGGAGTCACTGGAACCTATCCCAGCTACTCAAGGGTGAGTGTGTGTATATACACGCACACAGGATATAAAAAGTCTACACACCCCTTTTGAAATGCCAGGTTTGTGTTGTAAAAAAATTACACCAATATAAATAATTTCACAACTTTTTCTACCTTTAATGTGACATAAATCCTGTACAGAAATCTTTCAGGGAGGTGAATTAAAAATAAACACACCTTTTTATAACCAGGGATGTGGACGTGTTCAGATTCAACCAATTACATTCAAACATGTTAAACTGAGTCAGCACACACCTGTCATCAATTAACGTGCCTCTGATAAATCCCAAATAAAGTTAAGCGGTTCTAGGAGGCTTTTCCTGACAATTTTGTAGCCACATCTTCCAACACAAGCCATGGTCCGCAGAGAGCTTCCAAAGCATCAGAAGGATCTTATTATTCAAAGATATCAGTCAGGTGAAGACTACAAAAGAATTCCCAAGGAATTAAATATACATTGGAACACAGTGAAGACAGTCATCATGAAGTGGAGAAAATATGGCACAACAGCGACATTACATAGACCAGGACGTCCATCCAAAACTGATAAGACATGAAGAAAACTAGTCAGGGAGGCTGCCAAGAGGCCGGCAGCAACACCGAAGCAGCTGCAGAAATTTCTGGCAAGTACTGGCTGTGTTGTAGATGTGACAACAATCTGCTGTCTCCTTCATATTATGGGGTAGTATGGCAAGGCCAACAAACAAACCCAGCTTAATTCTCCAAAAACGCATCTGAAGTGTTCCAAACACATGTGGGAAGATGTGTTAACGTCTGATGAAACCAAGGTTGAACTTTATGGACATAATTCCAAAAGAAGTACATTTGGCGCAGAAACAACACTGCACACCATACCTACAGTGGAGCATGGTGGTGGCAGCATCATGCTTTGGGGCTTTTTCTTCTGCTGGAACTGGGACCTTAGTCAGGGTGGATGGAATTATGAACAGTTCAAAATAGCAGTCAGTGTTGGCACAAAACCTTCAGCCTTCTGTTAGAAAGCTGAAGATGAACTTCATCTTTCAGCATGACAATGACCCGAAGCACACATCGAAATCAACAAAAGAATGGCTTCACCGGAATAAGATTAAGGCTTTGTAATGGCCCAGCCAGAGTCCAGACCTGAGTCCCATCGAACATCTGTGGGGAAATCTGAAGAGGGCTGTGGACAAGAGATGCCATCACAATGTGTCAGATTTGGAGAAGTTCTGCAATGAAGAGTGGACAAATATTCCCACATCAAGATGTGCCATGCTGAAAGGCTCCTACCCAAAAGGACTGAGTGCTGCAATAAAAGCCAAGGGTGCTGCAACAAAGTATTAATTTAAGGGTGTGCATATTTATGCAACCAGGTTTTTTCAGTTTTTTTATTTTATATTGTTCCCTTTTAAAGGTTTCATATTTTTTTCCATTGCATAGGTCACATTAAAGGTGGAAAGAGTTGTGAAATTATTTGCCTTTGTCATTTTTTTTTACATCGCAAAAACCTGGCATTACAACAGGGGTGTGTAGACTTTTTATATCCACTGTACACATGTCTGTGTGGATAAACAAATATATACTTTAAAATACACATACATTTACAACTGAACAACTTGAGATACTGATCAATGCACATATTGTATAAGCAGGGTAAGGGTTAGCGTAAGGGTCTACATGTGTACAGGTTAGGGTCAGGGAAATGAAACCAAGACAAAAATAAAAGGCAAAGGTGAAAACCAAAAGCTCACGATCCCACGTTGGTGTTAAGGGGTAAGTTGGGGAATTACCCCTCAACACCAACGTGGGATCGTGAGCCACTCCGTCCACATTTGGGGGTGAGCTACAGCAGTGTACACCAGAGAGAGAACCGGTGCAGCAGTTGCAGAGTCGGCATCATGTACCAGGATGTGGAGGTGATGGTTTGTGATCTGTTTGTTGCAGCTAGGAACAACAGTTAGCAGCTAAAGCGCTATGTTAACGGTGGCCTGTGACGACAGTCACCACGTCTCTCAGCTCTGGAATAATACATCACAGCCCCTCTACCGTTATCATCTCCAGGTCTTCAATCATGTATATTGTCAATGTTGTGCAAGAATTCAATTTGTTGTATATCTGCTCTGCTCTTTTTTTTCTACTCGTGCTGCTTTATGACACTTCATTGCCAGATCCATTTTATGTGTCTGTGCAATGACAATTAAAGGAAATCTGAATCTACATGCGTACGTGTAGCACGAGAAACACTTAACATACATAGTCATTAAAAAAAACAATCAGCTAAATTGTGGAAATTTAGTTCATATAGCAGGTGTGTTTGAACATTTTAACAGCAATTATAGAGAGACAATATGGACTCACTGCACAGCGCCAGTACAGTCAGAGATTGCGCAATCCAAGGTGAGGCCGAGCTGGCTGCTGCCTCACCGTGGTCTCTTCGCAGTATTTGAGTCATAAACGCTAAAATTCCGCAATGTTGATTTGATTTTTAAAAATTTTTCTAAAATGGGCAAAGTTAAATTAAAAATAAATGTATAGTACAAGTTAATGGTTAAATATAACCATTTACCATCTTCACTATAATTCTGTTGCCCACTCAACATCCACTGCAGCCTGGTGGTCCTGGAAGGGGGCTCAGCCTCCTGTGGTCCCTTCAAGGTTTCTTTTTTGCTCAGTTGGGATTTTCTGAGTTTTTCCTTGCCCTGGTTGGGGGGGGGAGGGGGGGGGGTGTCATACCAGGGGATGTCGT
>JAPTHA010188507.1:0-12154 GCA_029814585.1 Gymnapogon annona | reverse complement strand
ATCTATCTATCTATCTATCTATCTATCTATCTATCTATCTATCTATCTATCTATCTATCTATCTATCCCTCCCTCCCACCATCTCTGTGTTCATTTCTTTTCTAAATGGCCTGCAGAGATGGGTTTTATATCCTTCATCCATCATTTTTTCAGATAGATGTAACCTGAAGAAACAGCCCACGCCTTCCACATTTCACTCAGTGAGAGGGAGCATGTCTATATGCGTGACTGCACGTGTGTGTATGCGTTCGCACACACCAGGTTATAATAGAGGTTAAGCAAAAAGGCAACATACGTTTACTGCCTATAGCAAAAAAGGAGGGGTCTCTGTGTGTGTGTGTGTGTGTGTGTGTGTGTGTCCTTGTCCATGTTTTTGTGGAATATTTCACCTCTGTGTTAAAAATGAACCTGAACATTAATATATTCCTCTCTGTCTCTTCCCGTCCATGTAGCCAAGGCTGTGCTAATATCTATGTGATGACCTCTGTGTACACACATAGGTTTTAGTCTCGTGCAGCCTTTCTTCTCCTCAGTCAGCGGAACTGATGGCTGCTGTCGTTGTGAATAACAGCAGTGTTTCTGTTGTGTTTAGCTGAGGGTCCACGAGAAACATGATGATCCAATACAGTCAAGAGGGAAACCATCCATCCATCCATCCATCCATCCATCCATCCATCCATCCATCCATCCATCCACCCACCCGTCCATCCGTCTGTCCATCCATTTGTCCGTCCATCCACCCACCTATCAATCCATCCACCCACTCACCCGTCCATCTGTTTGTTGGTCCATCCATCCATCCACCCACCAACCTATCCATCCATCCATTCATCCACCCTCCTATACATCTTTATGTCTCTCCATCCATCCATCCAAGCATTCACCCATCTTTCCATCCGTACGTCTATCCATCCATCCACCCACCCACTTATCCATCCATCCATGCATCCATCCATCCTTCTATCCATTCATCCATGCAGTAAAGACAGACTAATACAACACATACAGAAACAACACACATGCAAAGAGCAGCATCATGGGCACCTGCTTCACAGTGAAATGTTTATGTTTAAATTCATACAGAGGAGAGTGGCTCTTCCATCTGAGTGTTTGTGCATAAAAACCTTGAACGGAAGTGTCATAATCTGCCAGAGGGAACAAAAAAGGACAGTGAATGCACGCACATGCACTCGAGATTCTCCAGGATACATTTAGATTTCTTGCATATTCTACTCTTTTATTATTGAAGGATGTTCTTTTTTTTCACAATGACCATGTTTAAATGAAAAGTGGCTGTTAGCTCTTTCTTCAAACTGCTCCCCTGGGGAATTACACTTGGAAATGCAATAAAACCAATCTGCCATTTGGACTCAGTTCACACAAATGTCAAGGTGTTTGTCCACCATGTACCTCCTGAACAGAGATGTATTTACTGTTGTTGCTGCTGAATGTATCTCAGGCTGTTTATAATACCTCATTCTGTGGGCACTTTTCCTGCTTAATTATTTAGCAGTTAAGTAATCTGGGGTTACAGCTAGACGCTGATGTTGGAGTTAAAACGCACCAGCGTCATGTTCTTCTGCAGATATTCGACACTAAGTACAGTCACAACTTGTGCATCAACAGAAACTGTTTCACTTGTTACTACGTTAAAGCCTGGGGGCCATTTCTTTCTTGTCCGTATCATATTAATGTAACACAAAATAACCGATGGAAATTTAATTATGACAGCTTTATTCTTGCTCTTCTTTGACTGGGTGAGTGAGTTTTAACCAGTGCTGGTGCACCTGGGCCTTCTCTGATAGCATAAACATCATCAGAAACACTGACCTACATTTACAACCAAAATTGTAGTAATTTATACCATGAAATTATATAAATGTATCCCCAACAAAGTAGTTTCTTCATTTCTTGGTATTTATCTTGGCTACACTATATCCTGTAGGTGTATGCGGATGTAAGACATTTTGTCTAATCAGGTGTCGGACCCTGTGTGTTGGAAGGGTTCATCTAATCTCCACTGGGCCTATCAGGAAGAGTAGTGTTGTAACTGTATTGTAACGGGACTGTTAAGCAATCAGATTTAAATTTTACCTCACAGGCCAGTTCCTAATATAGTCAGATATAGTTATAGTCTGATTGGATGATTAGAGCAAAATTATCATTTGGTACAGCTTTGGCAATATTATCATGCTAATAAGGTGGCTGGATCGCTCAGTTGGTAAGTCACCAGGCTGGTGCCTAGGGGACCCGGGTTCGATTCCTGGCATGAGCTTCCAGTGGGTTGTGTCAGGAAGGGCATCCGACTTAAAAACTCCTGCCAAATCAAATATGTGAATTGGATTCAATGTGGCGACCCCAGATGGGAAACAGCCGAAAGAAATAATCATTGTTCATGCCAATCAGGCTCATTTAATTTGGATTGAATTGAGCTACAAATACTTTTGAAGTAGACTTTTTTTTAAACACACAATGGCTGACTGAGGAGTGGAAAATGTTTTGGTCTCTGTTATACTTAAAAATCTATTTTCAAGTTGGACTATTTCCTAAAAACTCGACTTTGTTAAGAAAGGTCAGCCAACCCTGACGCTGGCTAACTTATCAAAAAGACATTTTGTACCCTCGAGAGGATGGAACCTTATGTCATGAGTATGACTGGACAGAGGAGACTCTCAGCCTTAACTTACATGGACATAAAAAAAGACTTAACGATGCAGCTGAAAAACACATCATCTGTATGACACAGATATTAAAAAGAAAGGAGGATAGAATTTGTATAAAAGTAATGAACATCTCTGGTGAGTGGGCTATGAAGTTTCTCACTTACATTTTGGTATGTGTTTGTCACATAATTAGATAATTACAGATTCTGAACCACTATAGTTTATACTGTAAGGTTTGGAGTCTTGGTAACAATGCTGTTCAATCTCAAGACACCAAATGTGTGTTTTTTGTTTTTTTTTCCTATAGTGATGGTTCCTATAATTGTGACACCATAGTGACGGTCCCTACTGCAGGAATGGCTACAAAATTCATAGCCCGGCATTAATAGTATTTGCACTGTTGTACCTGCTTAATCGTGCAAAGTCTGTTCTGTTGTTTTATGACATTATTCATGGCATACACTGGTCTAGGACAGTCAGCATGTGTTGCATATTTGCCCATTGAGATGCTTGTTGTTTGAATTGTCAATTTGTTTGTTTGCTGGCGTTCCTCTCCTTAATTGGATATATGGGATGTGTCTTTGTAAACTGGTCTTTACATCTATGTTAAACAAAACTGTGACTTGATTTGTACTCGTGAGGTTAATCACTGAGCTTCATGTCAGACAGATAAGAATGGTAAGTAATGTACTACAAAGTGAAAGGTTTGCAAGAAGAGAAGCGCATCTTATTATTTTTGATGAAGTCACTGTCCCTGACCAGGTTTTCAGGTCATTTTGACATTGTGGGTTGTCACACCACATCACCTCCTCATCAGAAGGGAAACACATCTGACACTGTTGACTCACCTATGAGACCCACCATATCTTAGTCCTATCATGACTGATAATAACAGGTTTAATTTAATCAAATCTCTTTCTTTTTCTATGACTGAGCTGGATTTGTCCTTAGTGATAATTAACACTGGCCTTTATTTGTGGATTTATGTCAATGGTATATTTCAAAGTGTAATGGTAATACAGAAAGGCGGCAAAGTCAAGATCCCCAAGAACCACTGGTTTCAGAACAGATCCCTTCCCATCTATCGACCTTGTTCTTGAAGGTATTAGTGATTTCAACACAAACTACAGATCTTTTGCCCATCTTTGCTCCTAAAGGCCCTTTGTTCTTTACTGAATCCTGCTTTTACACTGTATAATTTATGTCACAATCACCTGTTGACATGGCTTCATGAATTCATGTGCTCTAAAATGCTTTTGTTCAATTCACATTTAAAAAAAAAAAACTGATGCTAACTCTGTTAATACTGTCAATGAAGGATACATCAAAGTACATTTTACTTCCACTGCACTGTTTTTTAATATCATTTTGTACACCATCCTTGACAGGGTTTTATATGACAATGTAAAATAAATATTTTTGAGCCTAGATAAATGACTGATTGTCTTGCATCTTATTCATTTGGTTTCCTTTTTGCTTGATGAATATTTTTTCAAGAGGATCCATGAGATGACAACAGTGATCTGTGCAGAAAAGATGATAATACCAAATCTATAAACGAGGAAACAACTTAGATATGAACTGAGACTGATTTATTTGCTAATTTTGTGTCTTATTAGTGTTGGGTCTAGTTTTACTGGTAGCATCAAGACTTGATGGTGCACTGTCCAAACACTGCACTAGAACATCACCATCTCATTGGGAATGCACACCCTCATCTGGTCCATTGTTCCCATGGAAACATTGCTCAGGTCATTCTGAAGCTGTTGTGTGTTCCACTGAGGTTTTGTGAGGTTTTCTATACAGACATCCTCTCAAACTCTACTGCCAGCTCCAGATGTATTGTGGGTACCCTGGGGGGCAATTTAGTTCAACTGCCTCTGTCTGAGCACAACATGGACACACTAATGTGTTCACACACACTTGATATGATTCACTGTGGTGAGTTACAATCCAATTTGCAGAGAGTGTTTCACTGATGACCTGGCAACCCAACGATTTCTTTATTTACTTCCTGGCAACATGACATCACATATATTTTCAACCGAGCCAGTGGATGACGGCAGCATGTTGTTTATCTTCCTCCTTCCTACGCTCTTCCTCTGACATTAGCTGCTTGTAAGAACACAAACTTTGTGGTTTTTATGGCGACAACATGCTAACTTTCCAGTGAGCCGGTTTACGCAACATGCCTTGCTTGAGGATGCGTGCAAAACAAACTGGAGTCTCATTTTGATAAGCGGTGTCTCGTCATTAGATTCTATGACTATATTATCACAGCGGGTATGTGTTTGTGTTCCAGACGGAGATGCATCAACCATGCAGTCATTGGGAGAAAATTACAATCGTGAACACATATTTTTTTGTCTTTGTTTTCCTCAAATCCGTTTCCTTATAAATACACAAATATAAACAGAGCACAACACAAGACGTGCAGTTTATTTGACTAACTTTGTAAACATTTTCAAGTCAATACTTTCAGACCATTCGAATACAAACTAATGAAATAGGTAAAGTATTCATTGCTACATGTTGCTTTTTGGCATTTTGGGCCAAATTCACTCCCAACATCCTGAAATCATTCAGTACAAGTTGGATCTGGTCTAACTCCAGTGGTGGGGTGTGCATTTCAGAGCTGGGCCTGCAGTAATGTCCTACCCGACTTCATCCACCTCTTAAAACCATAAGGGGTTTTAAGCTTTAATCCATCATGGCTCTACACATGATGTATTTAGACCAAAATACATATAACTGCATCACCTGAACACCCACAATACCTTACTATACATATTCGTTAATAATATATTTTTAACGGTGTTGTAACTCTGTTGACTTTTTAATAATGATCAGGATGTACGAATAAATATTAAGAGTATGAATATATGTGCTCACATATACAGTCAGACTGGATGTTTTCAGAAGTCTCTGAAGACATCCGTGATGGCAGGGTGGTTTAGGTGTTGGACTTGGGATCTGTGTGGGTTGGATCCCCACACCTAGCAGGTTGAGTTCTGCGTGGGTCTTGCCAGACTCCAGTTGATTTTTGGTCATTTGAAGTTGTTGAGTCATGTTTGGGTACATACATGACAAAGGGATGGAGAGTGGAGGTTCCCTCATGACAGTCAGGATAGCTGTGTGGTTACACTGTAGGACTTTGCATCCAACCTGCTTGGGATCAATCCCTCTCCTGGTCTGTTCTGAGGCAATATAGGACATTTTGTGTCTCGTCCATACAACATGGTTGGTTTCAGCACAGCTTTATACATCTTTCCTTTCATTTTAGCTGAAACTCTTCTATCACACATCATACCTGACACTTTTCTCCACCTGTTCCATCCTGCCTGCACATGCTTCTTCACCTCTTTTCCACGGTCTGGACTTTCGATCCTAGGTACTTAAAATCCTCCACCTTCTTTATCTCTTCTTCCTGTAACTTCACTCTTCCCCTTGAGTCCCTCTCATTCACACCCGTACTATGTCTTCATTCCTCGGCTTTCCGGGTCAAACCTTCACCTCTCAAGCTTTTCTTCTACCTGTTCCCTGCTCTCACTACAGATCACAATGTCAACATCATAGTCCATGGAGATTCCTGTCTAACCTCGTCTGTCAGCCTGTCCATCACCATAGCAAACAAGAAGGGACTCAGAGCTGATCCCTGGTGCAGTCCCACCTCTACCTTGAACTCCTCTTTCACACCTAAAGCACACCTGACCACTGTCTTACAGTCCTCATACATGTCCTCCACCACTCTAACATTCTTTGTCACTCCAGACTTTCTCAAACAATACCACAGCCGATGGCCACCCATTCATACAGTTCATAATTAAGAGCTTTAAAGTATTGGATAAATCACTTTTCCTGCTGATTCACAAATGATCCATTTGCTGTTTTCCTGTTTATCACATGTACGTGTCTGCTCTGCGCAGCTTTGCATAGCTCCGCCTCTCTCTATTGCATATGCAATCAAAAGACAACCATTCGCTGACGCAATAGGCCTGCTAGCTGGCCCGAGTGAAGCCAAACTTGACGCTGATTGTTTAATGCCATAGGTCCGTTTTCATTCACTTTAAGCTACCTCTAAGCTGAGCAACCAATTTCGGAAAGAATGAAATGAAGAGTAAAAACCATGGGGAATAATTTAACACATATTTGTGGAAAAATATCTACATTAAAAAAATATATTCCTGATTAGGTTTAGGCCAGCAGAGAAGGCCTTGCTGGCCTTGAGGGTCCACCACTGTCTAACTCGGAGCATGAGCTATCTATTGGCCTATTGAAGTGGAAGTGGAAAACTGCAAGAATGCAAACATCCTACTTGTTATTTTGACCTGGAGATATTGTGAATTTCTGACTGTCATGATTATATTTCCAACTTAATACTGGGAACTACTGAAGTGTGCATCTCTCTCTCTCTCAATCTCACACCTACATACACACGCGCGCGCACACACACACACACACATACACACACACTTATGATGCCACACTAACACTCCTGGGATGCGACTTTGAAGGCTTATGCCCTCCAGATAAATCGCAAACATCTCACTTATGTATTGTTTTCAGGATCTTCTGTCCAAACTATGGAATACCAGACACTTACAAAATGGGATGTCACTTTATGATATTTTTCTGTTACAAATGCTGGAATCAGTGGTTCCTCCAAATGTAGGTGATTTTTCTACACAAAGAAAAAAAAAAACACATTTGAAGAGCCACAGATTGGAGGTGCCTCATATGAGATAATCAGTTGTGATTGGCTCTGCTTGGTCGAGGTCAGGTGAAAATCCATTTCAGTGGGAATGGTGCTGTGCCGAGCTGCCAAAGTAAATGAAACATTTTCTGTCAGATGGATGCACCTTCTTGGGTTAATATATCACAATAGGTAATATACAGGACATATAGGATGGGGTGTAGCTGATGGTAGAGGGTGGAAAAAAAAAATTGATGACGGCAATAAAAAAATTAATTCCAGGGCCTAAGATGGGTGATGATGTTGGAGAGAAATGGCTTGATGAAAAACAGCTGATAGAATGGAAACAAATCAATGGCAAGGAAATTCCTTCAACATATGCCACCTCATGTTATCAATACTAATAGATGCCCCAGGTCCATGGTAATGCTTGGCCAAATTTCAGGACAGAGTGCACAGTTGTTTTTTTTATTCATTTTTTTAATCAGTTGAAACGATTGTGGAGTTAGTGTTAGTGAGTTGGACAAATCCTCCACAACATTTTTCACAATCTTTGTTGAGTGGCATGAAAGGATAGTGCAAGGAAACCCCTGTATAGGTGTACATTTATCACATTCAACTAAATATTTTTCACCTATTGATTGCCAACTATACACCAAATCTATGGCATACAATTACCAAGGACATCAGAAAATACAGCTCACTGAATATATTTAAATTCAAATTAAAAACACTTCTGTTTGTATCAGCCTTTTGAAAGAGGATAAAGATTAAAAAAAAAACAAAAAAAAACGGGGGGGCAAACACTAGCCCAAAATGCACACTGTCTTTATTCCATTTTATCGAAACTATTGAAACTAATTTCATGAATGCATGTAGTTGTTATTGCACTTCTTTTGCCCATTTTATGCAATTTTGTTTAAATCTAATTGTATTTCTTGGATATTTGTACTATTTCTGTGTATTCTATAATTGTACAATTTCTGTAATTTTTGACCCTTGTTTATGCAATTCTGTTGACATTTCTGTAATTTCTTGTACTTTTATGTTGTTGAACTTTTATTAATTATGGTGTCACCCCTGTCTTAAACCTTTTGATGCAATTTTGTTGAAATTTGATTTTATTTTTTGTACATTTTACTTTGATTAATTACTGTGTAATCTTAATTATAATATATTAATGTGTTTATTCCTTGTACATTGGTTATTCATATGAAGCACTTTGGGCTATAATTCTTGTATGAAAGGTGCTATACAAATGCATTTTATATTATTATTCTAATTACAGTATTATTATTGTTATTTATTGTTACATCACAGCATGTATGAACTCAACCAGATATTCTTAATGCACAACATGTGCAGGACCAGTGTTACTACAAATACAAACTTTGCTACTCTTACAAAAGTATAAATAAAAACACCAAATAATCCACCAACAGTGAAAGCTGCAGCGTTGAACGCTGGCATCTCCCAACATAAAGGTCCTGGATTTGATCCTGACCCTTCTGTGTTTGCATGTGGGTTCCTCCGTCCATTCACTAGACATTTGTTCCTGATAAGTTCACTGCTCAGTCTGACTCACCCTTAGGTGTAAATGTGAGAGTCAATGCTCATCTCTATCCAGGCTGTAGCGATGGATTCTCTGCAGTTCATTTCCCTGACATTGTTAGTCTGCTTTGTTTAATGATTGCAACAGTTGCACACCTTCCATTAGTCACAGTCTGGGTCTCTGCTCACCTGTGTCCACAGCTGCAGCTCATCAGGCTGCCAGTATATAGGCCCATGTCAAACCACTACTTTTGACCAGGTTGTTTTTCAGCCGTGTCCCTCTGTCTGATCTCACACGGCTGACTTCACCTCTGGTTCTGTCTCTCCACCTGCTCCCCGTTAAACTGACCGGTTTTCTGTTTCTGACCTCTCATGTTCCTTCGACCTCCATCTTCCTGTCTGTTCTACTGGCTACAACACCTCTGTCCCTGATTACCGCGCTGCTTGTTCCCTGTCGGCACCTCTGTTTCTCCGGGGGATTCATCCACACACACCACCACAGTAAGCACTAACCCTGTCCTTTTGTTCCAGCGGAGACTGTATAACACTAACAAAGAGGTCTGAGATCGCCTTGTTCTTTCTGACCTGGGTTCAGACCCTCCATCACCTCAAACCAAACCCACAGTGCGTTTATAAAGGCACCCAGCTGGAGCACCGTACAGTGGTTAACACTTATTCCACCAGCTCAACCAGTTAAGTCTGTCGTGGAAAATAAAGGCTTTAATAAACTGACTGGTTCTCGGTCTTGATCTTGCCTGTTTCAACGATATGTTTAAACCTTTAACCACTACATGACTGGAATGTCTTTGATTGGCTGTTTAGACAAGGGGGTGGTGACTTTGGAGAGGTCCTCCAGGTTCTGTTGATTTCATTGATGTGTCATTTCACTGTGTCAACCCGTTTTCCCTGTGATTTATGAGCATTCACCATATCCTGTGATTACATTTAGATGGTGATGAAGCTGCAGCAGATATATCTCATGCTCCTTTGACTGCCACATTACCTTCATATTGACATTAAAGAGTTAAGACAAAGCCGTTTGTACAGTAGTTTATCCAATGAGGCCTTGCGCCCACTTATTTGTCTGTTCTCCTTTTGGCCTATCGACACTTGCGGACCCTGAGGTCCTCCAGCAGCGGCTTTCTAACCATACCACAAACCAGGACCAAAACCCACTGTGAGGTGGCATTTAGCCACTATGGCCCCCGCCTGTGGAACAGTCTGCTGGAGAACCTCAGGACTGTAGAGACGGTCCATGCTTTTCAAAGGAGGTTAGAGAGACTCACCTTTTTAATCAGGCTTTTAACTAACCTTTTAACTGCTCATGTTCTTGGAATTTTATTTTTAGTTATTTATTTTTATCTTACTGTGTTCCATATTTTTATTTCATCATTATTAATTTAGATAATTTATCAATTTTTATATTTATTTTTTACTCCCTTTTGTGTTCACCTTTTACCCCCAGTGTTTTCCCAGGGGGGTCCTCCACACTGGGGGCTGTGTTTGGTCTACTGCTGGGGGTTCTGTCTGTGGGTCCCTTCAGCCCGACTACTTGGGGTCCCCCGCTGTCTGTCAGGGCCGGAAGGGGTGTCTGGGGGCAGGTTCCTCCGGCGGTCGTGGTATTGCACTCCTCCCGGTGTGGATGACCCCAATGGGGGCCTTTCCCATAATTGTCAGTACCATGCCATGTTTCCCTACCTCACCACCAGGAGAGGGTGTATGTGAGTAAATGTATGTATATATGTGGACGTATATATGTATAGAGGGAGGGAGGGGATAAAGGATTTTTTTTTTTTTGTTTTATGATTTTAAGGTTGTAAAGCACTTTGAGTTGCACTGTTTTGTATGGAAAGTATGAAAAGTTTGATTAGATTTGATGAGATTCAACAAGAGAATTGATAGGGAGTCAAAACAATAAATGATATTGATGAAGGATACTGAAACGTATTCCCATCCCTACCAATTACAGCCTTTCCCTGCTCTAGCTGGGCCACGCCCTCTTCCTCAAGGGGCAAAAACTAATTCAGGACCTGCAACATCTGGGCCACACTGCAAAGCTGTGGCTGAGCAGACAATGAGATGGCTGTTGAAGGGCTGTCTGCTCAGCCAGCAGCGTGGTCCCATAATGTTTTCATCCCACAATTCCAAGCCTTAATAACCCAGACATTTCTGATTCATGAGGACTCTGATCTGGACCCTGGTCCTCCAATATAGACCCCACCTTCTGTTCGTAGTCAGAATAGGGTCAAACACCCCTGTATCCCCCTCTAGGTCCGATCGAAGTCCAAGGATAAAACCTTTGTGGCTGTGGAATATTTCAATGATTTAAGATGCTCGCTGACATAATAGTTGTTTGTTATAACAGTTAGGGGGTTGGCTGGCAGGAGGTGGGGGTGAGGGAGAGTGGGGGCAGAACACTTGTTCTTTGCTGCTTCTGGGTAAAAGCTTCAACTTCTGTCTGTGTAAATACTGTGCTTTCAGATGACAGGACTAATGTGGAGACAGCTGCAGTCGCGGCCATGAACCAGCAGCTCACTCCATGACACTTTTCATGGATGAGGTCCTTCCATTCAGTGAGGAGTTTTAAGGTACAAACCCATCTAAACTGTCTTTAAAAAAAAAAAAAAAAAAACTTTAGAGCTGTCCTCTATGAACCTCTTGGGGCTGATAAAGACCAGGCAGTTTACATGTACTCATCTAGCATTGACACATCTTTAACCAGTCAAATACATTTTTAACGTACAGCTACAGCTGCCGTGGGTTTGAGAATAAGCAGACTCTAAAGTCCCAGTGGCGTTATCACGACGACAGAGAACTGGACCCCGACCTCTGAGCACAGACCCGCTCATTCATCTTTTACTTCAGCTCATCTGCATAAATTTAAATATTGAGCGTAAACAGTGCAGCGTTTTTTTTTTTTTTTTTTATTGAGCCTCTGAGCTCCTGCATTGGATCCTGTTGTATGTAATGTGGAGGAGAAATGCTCAATTATGTCTGACTTTGTGTGTGTGTGTGTGTGTGTGTGTGTGTGTGTGTGTGTGTGTGTGTGTGTGCTGCGCTAATATTCCCACAGAGGGTCGAGGCAATCAAAAATCTCTCACTTTTAATCAGCGTCACACCGAGCAACACACACAGTTGCAAACCACTATGACAACTGCAGTATGTTGAGAGAATATCACACACACACACACACACACACACACACACACACACACACACACACACACACACACACACACACACACAC
>JAPTHA010188486.1:0-10330 GCA_029814585.1 Gymnapogon annona | reverse complement strand
CTGTGAACCCAACACTGTAGACTGTCAACCCAACACTATGTACTTTGAACCCAACACTGTGGACTGTGAACCCAACACTACGTACTATGAACCCAACACTAGAGACTGTGAACCCAAGGCCTGTTTAAAATAACCCTCATTGCTTTGTCTCCACACTCGCACCACAAAGTCCTCAACTAATTGAAAACACCGAGAGGCATAAGAACGGCTGATGGGTGAAGGGTTAGAAGGGGTGTTTGTGGAAGAGTCTAAATCCAACTAATGTTTCTTAGCGGCACATAATTAGAGTTGTTGAGGATCAGGACAATGATGTTCTAAGCACTACTGATGACTTGCGGAATGTTAAATCTACTATTAATAAACTCAAAGCAGGAGCCAACAATGGTTCATGTAGACCACAACCCAAATACACTATGCTTTGAAATCCATGGTATGTCTCGGTACTGAGGGAGTTCCAGATACAGTAGGGGGAAAATACCACACAGAGCACATGTGCCTTTTAAATACAGTCCAAGTTTAGAGCCCAAGACAATTTATATTTATATACCATCAAAGACAAACTTATTCAGACACGTACAGAATGCCCACACTTGACAGTGAATTACATCTGATTACTTCTAGTGAAATTATCAAGAAAATAAACCACATTTCACCATTTTTTGTGTGCTTCTCAATTATTTTCTGTTACGCCCCCAGGAAGAAGAAAAACTATACTGTAACTATAAATAATATAATTTACCTATAAAATCATAGTAAGAGCCTTATAAGTAGGTCCTCTGCTATGGTGTGGTTTTGTTTTGGTTCGTCTCCTTCTGTGATGCTAACATGCTCGCTGGCTTACTGAAGTAATGTTCACGAAGCAGGATGATTGCTGACAATATTCACCACGTTTTCGCAGAAAAAAACTCAATTGTCCTATCGTGATATATAGGGTGACTGGGTTGTATAGTTTTTAAGTGACGCCTTCATTTATTTGTCTCCATATTGTTTGTTATTGTATTCTATTGTAACATTATTTGACACAAAACCCACCGGTCTTTCCTGTTCTGCCACCGTAGTCACAGTGAAGCCAAGTGCTATATATACACTTCATCATAACTTTCGGGAGACTTTCATTTGTCTCATTATCTTTGTCTCTCTATCTTTCTTTTCATCTCTGTTAAATATTCATGATGGGCATATAAACACCTACTGTACATCATAGAGCTAATACTCCCTGTACACACTCTGACAATGAGAACACCACTGACACCTACTGTAGTGGATGTGACATTACACTTCATTCTACTATAACAAAAAAAAGCATGTTCCCTGGTTTCACACGCGCCCCCCCAGCACTATTTCAGAAGCACTGGTGTAGAATCAAGCCCACTTCCCCAAAAACTTCTCAACAAACTCATCTCGATCATTACTGCCTTTTGTTTCTCTGCACCATCTCTCTTTCTTACTGTACAGCGTTTCTCCAAAGGTCCTTCAGTTTCAGTGGTACCTGGAGAATAACCCTGCGGCGGACCACTCTGGTGGTGACGTTTTCCTCTTCATCAGCGACTCCTTCCACTTCACCGAGCTCCCGGTCCAGCTGATTGTGTATGTAGGTGAGGACGGACCTCACGGAGCCGCTGGCGATGTGGAGGACATTCTGACAGCTGATGACCAGGAAAGCCAGTAGCACAAAGCTGAAGAGGAGCTCCGTCACCAGGGCCCACATCGCCCCGCTCTGATCCCAGGCAAGTCAACACAGCGACAGGCACACGGGGACGCACACACACGGTTCAGACTTCACTCCCGTCAGCAACTCTGGTTTCCCATGCAGCGTTTCTCTCAGCACAGACGAGGTGACAGCTGCAGCCCCCGGCCTTCTGTCCCCAGTTCAGTCACACTGTGGTTCTTTCAGTTCATATCCCTTATCGGGGCGGTGGGCCCTTTCCTTGGATCTTGGTTCCTTCTCCTTGCTACCGACAGGTCAGGAGTACCCAAGCAATGACATCAAATCCAACCTTGAAGGCTCCTGTTCTCACCTCTCTCTCTTTCTACCCACGTGACCCTTGGTCTTTAAATACCTCCAGCTGCCACAGTGGCCACTTACATGGCCGTGCCCTATCTTCCTTAACTTTATTACTGCAGTTACAAGAGTAGAGTCATGGCACTTTCTTTTTTCTTTGTTGGACAAATTTCACTGAATACTTTTAAGAATCATTTTGAAAAATCAGTTATTTTACTGTGCTTGTAATTCAGTGTTTTCCTCACAATCATACGGAAGGTCTCAAGAAAAACTCCTCTAAACCAGTCAATTGTCAACACTAAGCACTGTCATCTTTACTTTGAACTTAAATATACCATCAGTAATAACAATGAGATGAATTAAAATCTATTCTTGAAATATCGGGTCCGTCACCAGACCAGCCTCCTGGATACAAAATTACTATGTCACACACAATAATGCAGCACGTGCTCCTAAAAGCAGCGACAGGAACAGTAGTCCAAATAGAAGGGCTCTTTATTTACCCGTTTGAACTCACTTACAACAGCAAACTCACAAAGGCCCTGGAAGTATGCGTAACCTTTCTATTTTTGCTCTCACTGAGTTTCACGCCTGACATTGTCCTTTACAGTGTAATATATCAGCGTTGTGCCAGAAAGTTAACCTGTGGGAATGACCGGGGTCTGGATCCAGTAACATGAGTTGGACTGTGCTATATTTGGCCTGACATGCTGTCTGTGCCCATGTTGGGCTCAGGCTGTGTGTGTGTGTGTGTGTCTGTGTGTATTAGTGCCTGTGTATGTGTTCGGTAAATGTTTCTAAAACTGACTTCAGTTTGTTTTGTTCCCCGTTCTAACAAAGTGTGTAAAAATTGTGTGTAAATTACAGTGATTTGTATGAATGCGGTTTTTGGCGAATGTTCGCTTTTATGAAAGAGAATATTCCTGTAATGTTAAAGGTGGAGTAAATCATGCCTGGAGACATTTGATCTCAAACCAAACAAACACACACTTTAGTGCTCATTTTTGCTCTCTGTTGATGACTGACCGGGGTGTTTTGTGAATATGTCCTTATCCCCTTTGTTTGTTACTTTTTATTCCCAATTCCAGGTGTTCAAACCATGGACTGCAGCCTGAAGGTGAAGTCAGGACATTAGTACAGTAACAGTATATTACTGAAGTGTAATATTACTGGCGGTTACTACATGCTGGCTTCATAAAAGCTTGGGTCCCATAGACTGCCACAGACCTTCAATCTATAAATACTACGTCAATTTAAAGTATGTTTACAAGAAGTCAACAGTTGTGTGAACCTGGAGAAAATAACCTACTGGATGGAAAAAAGAAATAGGATGTTCTACAAGATATGGGACAATTTATAAACTGCATGGAAAATCTACCAGCACACCACATTAGTTCAGCTCTATGTACTTGAGCAGGGCTTGTAGGATTTAGGAGGTCAGAGGTTACTTATTATTCACTTATGTGTTGTTGTTGTTTTTAGTTTTTGTCATTGCTCATTGTGTGCGTATGTGTTTTTGTTCAATTTGTTTTGTTTTGTCTGTTGTCTCTGATCCTGTCATTGTGGGTTGTGAATATTGTCTTGTAGGGTATGAATGTAACTGTAATATTGTCTAATGAAAAATAAAAATAAAATATTAAAAATATACATATACTACATCAATATATTTTTATAGGCCTCATTATAGTTTCCTAGCACTTTATTTGAGTGCACGTACAGAACAGTCAGTCACTGGACTGTGTGCTTATACAGCACCTGAGTAAATAAACTCTAAATAGTATATTCCTTTACAATAAATTTTAACGTAGTACGTGAACAGAAGGGAATAATGCACTGACCTGGCCTTTGAGGCGGACGTCGTCCCAGGCCCTCAGTTCAGGTACCCTATGTGGGAAGCCCAGTCCTTTTTCAAATGGCTGGGTACCTCTAAAGTGCCCTCGTAAGATCTCAGAGTGGCCCATGTCCCTCACAGGCTGGAGCAGGGCTTCTTGGGATACATGGGACTGGTCTCCATCTATAGCGTTACGTACTGATGACATCATGGTGTCCATGGCCTGTCTGGGTTTAGGCTGACTACCCACCCAGGCCTGAGTGGGGTCAGTAACAGGGATCCACCCCGGGCCTGTCTGTTCCTGCAGGTAGGAAAGGAAAGAACCTCCACCACCTCCATTCCCACCATTACCGGACCTGCAGACAAAGAACAGATCCCTTAGAAGGATCGGGTTGACATTAGCCCAGAATCCTGGTCTTTGTAAACTACAAGTACATGTGAGCCATGTGCAATTCTCATAAGACAGGGGTGGGAAATTCTGGTCCTCGAGGGCTGGTGTCCTCCATGTTTTAGAGATGTTCCCCTCGACCATCACACCATTACATAGTTATCAGGCTTCTGTACAGCTGGGTGATGAGATGATCATGAATTGAACCAGGTGTGACAGAAGAAGGAAACAGCTAAACCATGGGTGTCCAACTCTGGTTCTCAAGAGCCGGTGTCCTGCATGTTTTAGATGTTTCACTCTTCCATCACACCTGGTTCAATTAATGAACAGCTCATCACTAAGGTCTAGAAAAGCCCTATAAGGATGTTATGGTGTTCAGGTGTGATGGAAGAAGGAAATACCTAAAACATGCAGGACACCAGCCCTTGAGGACTGGAGTCTGACAGCCCTGATCTAAGTCATGCAGGACAAAGGCCCTTGGGGACCAGACACCCCTGATATAAGCAGGAACAACACCGAGTCAAATGGGCAGTTTTAATTGTTGTTGATACTGGTTGTGATATGACAGTTCCCTGTATTAAAAGTGTTGTCCCTGGTCTATTTAGAAACATGCACTTGAATCACTGACAGGTTTATTCCTTTGCTAGAGTTACCGTGACGGGGATCACCCACCTGTCTCCATTTCGATCTGGAACACAGCTCAGACCAGGTGACTCACTCAGCCGAGCGTACACCCTTTGCTGTCCTGCAACAAGAGAAAGCCCTTCCTCTGAGCCCGGCACGCCTCCTCCTCCACCTCCTCCTCCTCCTCCTCCACCAGCTCCATCTCCACCAGTCGTATTAGTTAACGCTGATGCCTCCGAACTTGCCTCTGACCCCTGACCGTTATTCAGCCCGTTAAGATTCATCCCAGCGATGGTACCCCCGAGCGAGGCTGGTGTGGCAGTGCTAAGTGAGTCAACGCCCATCTCTGAATCGTCCTCTGGAAGCTCAATGGAGCCACTCAGCACCCCACCCCCTCCACTGGCTGCGCTGGCCTGACTGGCCGGTCGACCCAGACTTCCGTACGGCAGCCCCAGCAGACCCTCTGAATCGTCAGCATTGCTGCACTCCAACGAGGAGTCCTCCACAGGCACCAGGGAGGGGCTATTGCCTGACGGCCACACCTGTACGTCTGACATCTCCATGAGCGTGTCCTCTTCTGTGGTGGCTATTGGTGCACAGTCCAGACTGGAGACTTCCTGCCAGTAGGGCTCAGCGCCCAGCGGGGAGGGCAGGCTGTACTGCATGGAGGCCGGTGACAGAAGCTCTTCCTGCGCGAGCCCATAACCTGGAGCGAGACAGAGAGAGGCACACTGACACCCGGCCCCCCCGCCTCGCTCCCTACCTCGACCCCACTAGCACCTGGTCCCTGGGAGGGGGTAAGTGCCCCTGCCCAGGAGTTGGGCATCGGGGGGAGGAGCAGAGGAGGCTGAAGGGACAAATGGGAGAGGAAAGGGAAGGGAGAAAGGGGAAGGGGCAGAACAATAGGAGCTGGAACAAAGGTGCAAGGAGCTTAGGACGAGAGAGCAAGGGCAGCTTTGAGAAGAGGGGGGTTGTCAAGCTCGATCAGCCAGCGCTGATGGTAAGAGCAGCAGTGGCAGCAGCAGACACAGCCAGACGGGCAGAGACTGAGACTGTGCTTTGGGGCCCAGCAGCGACTGATGCTGCTCTGCTGGCTGCCACCTGCAGGGAGACGGACAGGAATTAATGCCTCTACAACCGAACAGGGCCCGGATCTCACAAACTGTCCATCAAGGACACACACATTTAATCACCCAGGAACATGCTAGAAACACACTCCCTCAGTTTCACTACCAGCATACACACTCACACACACTCACGCTCCAATATGCATGCATTCAACCCCACTCATTAACAGGCAGGTTAATATCGTCGTCAGGCTGGTTAGCATGCACGCAGGCAATTTCATACTTTCCTTAAACACAAGTACACACACTCATGACTCCATACACACAGATTCCTGCTCTTTCGTAAAGAAAGCATAATATATCGTTACGATCAAATCAACAATGACAAAGATTTATTAACACTTTATATGAATAGAAGTCTTGGTTTGTTGCTGCAAAGAAAAACTTTGATCACTTTTTGAAGTGCAGTTTCATCTGGTAGTGAAACTCCATATTGTTAATGTGCTGCGGACTCAGGTCACTCCTACAAGTAGCTTTAATTCATTGTGTAAATGTATCTTTTCTTTTTCCATCAAATCAGACCTGACATGGAAGAGCACAACAGAGGCCAGTGCAATTAAACTGGCAATACTAGCATTAAGCGATGCAATTAGTGGTATTTTATCCTGCAAACACAAATCATCATCCTTGAATCCCTAAATCATGGGGAATTAAGGTCAAACGTGAACATTTTGCACGAATGGTAATGTGATCCAAATGTGAGCGGAGCTATGAATATTGGCAGGAAGTGTTATTAGGAGGTACATTAACCAGAGGATGAAACAGAGACATACACAGCATGTAAATCAGAGCCAGAGGAAGAAATGATTCTCCATCTGTCCGAGCAGGTTTGTAATCACACCGAGAAGCCACAGAGGAAACACAGAAACCCTGTACTGTCTACTGTATGTGTGTTTGTACTGTATACTGTATGTGTGTTTGTACTGGATACTGTATGTGTACTGTATAGGGCTAACAAAGCTGTGCAGTCTGGGGTGTAACTTGATTCCTGTTTGCCAGAGCTGCTGTCGAGTACTGCTGAGTCTTCAATAGATATTTGTGACGCCGAGCGCTCATAAAAAAGGCCTTGTCCTACTTTCTGTTTCATTTCATTTTTTTTTCCTTTAGCCTTTTAGGCACTGTTAATTGTCAGTAGAGATGAAATAACAGTAGATTATACTGTATTTGTACAATATTTTAATGTGATGTAATGTGTGAGTTCCTCTGAGTTCTTAAACTGGCTAATTTGTGTTATTTTCATCAAAAAAAGAAATAAATCTCCAAAAAAAGCGATGATCGCTTATGTTTTGAGTGTTTATGGAGTGTTTATGAGTGTTTATGGAAAAGGTTTTTGGAAAATTTGTCGTCTTTGAGCTAAAACATAAGTTTCTCACTCCTCTCTCTGTGTTTGTGAGTGGAAAAATGATCATGAGAAAGAACTGATCTGAGAAGAAAAGGAGAGACCCAGAAAGATGAAAGCGATGACGTGTCACAACTCTCCTGAATAAAATAAATAAACACAGGACATATACTGCAGTGAATCCCATTTTAAAACACATGGAAAGAAAATACGCTAATGTTATACATTGAAATGCTGGTACAAAGGGCACACATGTATACGCAAACACAAAGCTTAAACACACATAGAGACACTTCGACAAAATGATAAATGAATTGGTTTGAAATCATAGGCACACATATAAAAAAGGGAGAAACATCATATTTATACTTGTAAAACTCACAAAAAACATTATTCACACAGAATAATAACTCATCAGACACAGTTTACACAAAATCGGTGACATACAAAACAACCACAACATTCATACATGAACAAAGCAGACACAAGTCACAGTTCACAAAAAAAAAGGTCTGCGGCCTTTTTTACATCCCCCCCACCCCCCACACTCCCCAACCAGGACAGAGACAGACTGTAGAATCAATCTCAGAATGCATGCCATGCAAACATGCATGTCTACAGTATTAAATGCCAAGCAATGTCTTATCATTTTATCCTCAAAAGGCTAGTATTACTCCTGCCCCTCATCCCAGTGTCTCCATGCAAACACACGGGGGAGATGAGTGATGAAAGTCAGCCTCGTGCACATGCAGACAGGAAGAAGGGGAAAGGGGCCGAAAGGGACTGGAAAAAAAGAGCAGAGAAAGAGGAAGAGAAGGGCAGCGAGAGAGAAAGAATCATACAAAAAGAGGGCGATGAGCACAGACAGAAACAGCGTGTGACAGAGAGGGAGAGACAGAGAGAGAGAGAGAGAGCAAGAGCGAGCGAGGGGTCACCTCCCCCCTCCCAGTGGGTGCTGAGTACATAGTCTGTGTGAGGGGTATCAGTTACAGAGCGGACATTTAAAAAGGTGGGGGTATTTCAAGATTACTACAGAAATCAAAGAAAATGCACAACTATTCGCAAAAAAAAAAATTAAATCAAATAAAATAATAATAAAACAAATAAATAAAGATAAAGATGTGGGTCAGAGGTCAACATGAGGACGGCATGAGATCTGAGTTCGGAGAGGAGTGAGAAGGAGGAAGAGTAGGGCGGCTAGGCTGCAGATGACATGTCCAGAGAAACACAGAGAGAGGGACAGATTCACAGGGAATGAAAACAGGGCTCCCAAAAGGACATTCAATGCACCAACATTAGCCCTAAAGAGCTTCAAACTGTTCCCCATGCAGTCACAGGCAGAGAGAATCACTATGTGTCAGTAGAAGAGCATGGAAGAAGACTGCAACCGTCTAAGGGGCTTCTCAAACCTGCAGGTAATGTTGAATCAGGTGTGAGAAATATTGGACTACAGCTACAAAGAAAAACTGACCGTGTTCACAAAACTAGAGCAAAAAAATACTGTTATCGTTACGGGATATACTGTCAATGATAAATATTCTTTTAGGTTTTGCCCTGACTGACATCAACGCATGGGCGAATAAATGACGCTCTGTCAAACCATTCAAGAAATACATCGGCATTAAATATACACCTAAGTAGCAAAGAAATAAAAATGCATTGATTTTTATTGCAGCTTTATTTATTTTCTTATCCTCAATGCGTGTGTGGATTTGTTTATTTTGCTTTGTATTAGACTTTTTTTTTTTTTCAACTGACAGGTCACATTCAGTGCTCTACACCAGTGGTCCCCAACACCCGGTCAATTGATACCAGGACGCACCGACTGAATACACAACACACATTATTTCCGTTCTATTTATTATCGGATTCTGAACGATGTTTTATTTTGAAAAACTACCAGATTCTCTCCGCTGCATCTGTCTATTGACGCATGTCCAGATGGTCACGTGTTACCTACATTCACTACCTTCCTCAAACACTAACACTAACACATAATACATTAGCACTAAATTGAAACCCCCAAGCTGGAAAAAGGAACAAAAAACAAATGTCTTTGTTTGGTATGTTGTTGGTGTGATGTTACTGCTAATAAAGTTACATATACAGTGGATTCAGCCTTATTATTATTTTTACTAAATAACACTTTTTATGTCGGTCGTATCATTTTATTTTCTTGTATTTATCCACCACAACTTAAAGGCCGGTCCATGAAAATATCGTCAGATGTTAAACTGGTCTGTGGCGCAAAAAAGGGTTTGGGGACCACTGCTCTACACTGTCTGAACGATCACTGAATCATCAGCAGAAGACCCAATAACAGAGTGATTTGAAGTTTGGATAAACGTAACCACAGTTTGACACAAAAGCAGGAACGGCCTTTGGGAGACAGGACAGATAGACAGACAAGACAGATACACTGTGATCAGATTCACTGCAGCTGTGATCTGAACGTCTCCCTTTTCACCCTTTGACCCTCATGCTCATACTGTTATGCATTGTTACATCTCTGACTATTGCTCCAGTTTCCACAGGAAAGGACTCCGGACTGACTCTTCATCCGCAGCGACCATAGAGAGAGTCTGTCCAGTCCCACTAGTCCACGGGTGAAAATGGAGTCAATAAGATGTAGAATATGCATGTGTGAAGGAAACCATGAGGTAAAGGAGTAAAAGACTGAGGGCTGACGACTGGATAACTACACTTATGGTTAATGTGGGTCCATCATGTATGACAGCGTGTTGTTTGATAGACAATATAGCATTTACATTCGCTGCATTCATGACGCTTTATGCAAAAATCTTAAACTGTCACAAAAGAACAGCAACATTTTACACTTCAGACCAGTGCTTCTCAATTATTTTGTGTCCCTGGGAAGAAGAAAACATTTGCCAACTCCCTACCATGACTACAAATAATGTAGTTTGCCTATAAAATTGAAATAATAGCCTTATAAGTAGGTCCTCTGCTATGGTGTGGGTTTGTTTTGGTTCGTCTCCTTCTATGATGCTAACATGCT
>JAPTHA010188429.1:0-12163 GCA_029814585.1 Gymnapogon annona | reverse complement strand
TATATAAATAGAAATAAAGAAAAGAAAAAAACAGATTGAGTGCAACAGTAAAGATCAATAAAGAGACATTGTCAGTTTTAGTAATTTACAGTTATATAGTTATACAGTTATATTGTTATATAGTAATATACAGAGACATTGTCAGTTGTATAGTAATATACAGTTGTATAATAATTATAGTAATTAATAATTCTAATAATAAATGATAATAATAATTAATGAAGTTACAAATCAACATTGTATGTTTGGATCATAACATGAATCTGAATCAATTAATACTGAATCATCAATATCAGATCAATTCAAATTGGTGAAGGAAATTGGTCACAATCCCCAGCGCTGTCCGTCAGTGTGTGTTGGTCGGGCTGAGAGATGAGGCCTCCCATCTGTGTGTTCTGGCTCTAACTCACTGTGAGTGTCCCGGAAGGAGAACACTGATGTATCCTTTCTCCTCTTTGTGTTACAGGTCGAGTCCAAAAAGATGTGTTTTTAAGGCTGAGCTGCTGGGAGGTCAAGAGGTGACATGCCTCTGTGAAACAACACTGAAAACAAATGGTGAGGAGCGGACCTCCGCTGACGAGTCCATCCGAGAACCTGTGTGTCTCTGCAGGTCACCCAGTCTGTATGATGGTGTTATCGGATTGACTGAACCGGTGTATCGGTCAATTCAGAAGACTCAACATCAGGAGGTGTGATTCCCCTGGTGGTAGAGGTGTATTAGAACCCACTGAACAAATGAAAGACCTTAATCGGTTTACGTGATTGATTAATAAGTGACCACTACTTATTCCTAAGTAATCTGATTGGAGGTCAGTTATCGGATTGGACCGTGGGTTCAAAAGGATTGCACAGTTGGATTACAACATGTAATGTTGTAATCCAACAGGTTCCAGGCTTTTCAGTAAGTGTTGGATGCGTGCACTCAGACCAAATTTCTGAACTTTCTAACATTTGTAGCTTGTGTACATTCATTCATATTTTGTACTTTAAGCTACCAATCAATAATAGCGTTAAGACAATTAAAAAGGCAAGTAAAAGGCATTCTGTCCCATAAACAAACCCCTTATCAACAAGATGATATCGAGTGGCATTACATACTGAATTGTCATTGTCATTCCTACGTATTAACTGGTCAGGTGTTGCCCTTTCCACCAGTTTTTCATCATAAAGCTCCTCATGTTACACCAACAAAAACTTAATGCAATCAGACCTGTGTGGAGAATCGCCTGCACAATCAGGTCATGATTTCTAATGTCTTTCTACTCAATTTCACTACTCGGCTAAAACTATGGAACAGTATGGACCAGGAGTTAAAAAGATGTCAAAACATATCAGAATTCAAAATAAAATATGTAATATATAATTTATATCTAATATATAAAAGTGTCATATTTTTAAGGGATGTGGGGATGCGATGGGACTGTGAGTCACTGAAGAGTGTTTCATTTCATTGTGTTATTTATATAGGTTCAATGTTATTGTATTACTGTGCATCTGTGTGTCTATTAATTTATATTCAGTATAAGTTGGTAATTTTTTGCGTTTGTTGTTGTTGGGACCATTGGTTTATGTCATTTTCTTTGTGATAATGTGTGTAGTCTAAATTGATTATTATTTCAGTTCAGTTCAGACAACTTTATTAGTACCAATGAAAGGTCAAATAATGGCGTGAAGTTCATTCATTCATTCAATGAGCAATTCATTTGTAGCTCTCCAGTCCATACAAACATTTACCAATCAGTCATACAAATTGTGAGTTACATGTGAAGAACAACAAAACAAAACATGGGACAAGTTTCCATAAATAAAAACAATAAATTTAATTTTAAAAAAAGTATAGTCTGTGTTCATCAGCCTGATAGTAGAGGGAATAAAAGACTTAGAATAGCGATTTGTTAACGGCACATTATTTGTGGAGGCAGTGGTGTTATTTTAAGGAAGAGGGAGAGACATTGAACATAATGCAGGGGTATACACACACACACTTACTATATATATATATATATATATATATATAGACATAAAACCACTCCTTTTGAACATGTGTAAGCAAATAGTTGATTTTGTTTTTCTTTGTTTTGATTTTATGTTCAAATAAACCTTAAAATTAAAAAAAACAATTCTCAGGTATATTTTAATCTCTAACAACATGCTTTTCTGTAGTTTCTCAACCTGTGCATGTGCTGATCCTTCAGTTTCATCAACACAAGAAGGAGTTGAACGAATGCCAAGTTGACAAACTTTGGCGTCAACACTGTTGGAGCTGAATTACATATTACTTCTGGATTTTTCTCCTTCCTAAACCTGTCCTGTTTTTCCCTCCCTCAGCTCTGCCGCCATGCCTCCGGGGATGGTGTGTTGTCGTTCAGTGTCTGCGGTCCGGAAGCTGCTATCTGTCCTGTTTTTAGCTGTCGGCTGGTCCCTTAGTTCATTACCCGCCGCTGTCCACGGATCGGACTCGTCGTCGCTCAGCCTCTATCCCACCTTTATCAGGAATGACACTCTGTTCGAGCACCTGGCCCTGCATCCGGACCCCATCGTGGGCCGGGTGTACGTCGGGGCCCGAGACCACCTGTTCCAGTTGGACAAACACCTCCGGGCTGAGCTCCAGGACGACACTGGACCCGTGACGGACAGCAGGGACTGTTTGCCTCCAGTTACACTGAGTAACTGCCCTCAGGCCAGATCCACCAGCAACCATAACAAGCTATTACTCGTGGACCCCTACTCCATGGAACTTATCACCTGCGGAAGCGTCAACCAAGGAATCTGCCAGAAGCGGAGTTTGGACTCTGTGAACCAGGTCCTTTTCTCCACCGAGAGGCCAGTGGATACGCAGTATGTCGCTGCCAATCATCCAAATGTCAGTACCGTGGGCCTGGTGGTCCGGTCCCACCCCAACCGGCAGCCTGTGTTGTTTGTGGGCCGGGGTTACACCAGCAGCCACCCACCCATCTCCACCCGAAACCTCGCCCAAGGACCCATCTTTTCATACGAGGAGACGGCCAAGTTAGCTGTGGCCGGGCGTCTCTCCGAATACGACCATCATTTTGTGGCCTCCTTCGCTCACCGCCAGCACGTGTACTTCCTCTTCTACAGGCGGGACCTGAAGTCGCAGTCACGCGAGTACCGCACCTACGTCTCTCGCGTTTGCTTGGACGACCAGGCCTATTACTCGTACGTGGAGGTGCCTTTGACGTGCCGTTCCAGGGCCGGTAAAATTTACAACCTCCTGCAAGCCGTCCAGCTCGGCCTGTCCCGGGATAAAGGCTCCGACATGCTGCTGGGCGTTTTCTCCACCCGTCTGGCTTCGTCTACTCGCCCCAGTGAAGACTCTGCTCTGTGCATGTTCAACCTTGATGACGTGGACCGGAGGATCATCTCCACCAGAGACCTGTGCTACACGCAAATGGGTAAAGAGCCAGGAGTGGAAGCGGCCTACATCGAGTATGAAGTCAAATCCAACTGTGCCAACCTGCCCAACGTGAGTCCAGCAGCTTTACATTCACTTCACACACAGCTCAGTCCCCACTAAATGATATTAACAATCAGAACCACCGTCATCTGGTTTACACACAGTGATAATTCTGTAGCATCCTGTGTGCCTTTGAACTGGCTGATTTTTATAGGGATGTTTGTGTCAATATTTGGATCCTTCTGATTTAAAAAAAAAGAAGAAAACAATACTTCTCATATTACTGTTGAGTATTTTGCCCTTAACACTCAGGGGTAATTATTAAGTATTTGTACTCAATTTACACATTTTGTGTTGAAAATTGGACTGTAAATAACACTGTGACTTGAAATAGAATAAATACAGTAGAGACTAAATCTGTTAATTGCTTTGTCTGCCAGTACATTATTAAGATGTGTTCAAACCCTCTCAGAATTATCCTTATGCTGTTAATGGCACAAATGTATTTTTTTTTTATTTTTTTTTTTACTGGCCTCAGTACATATCCACATTATGTTTGAAATGTAGTTTCAAGATGTGATTGAAAATTGAGCTTTAATTTGAAGGTCTTTAACAAAAATATTTTAAGTGACAACTATTCTAACTGTGTCGTCGTCCAAATACTTTTGGACCCCCAGAGCTTCAAAAACAACCCCATTCTTAATAACTCTGAAGCACAATCCTCCAAAGCTGAAAACTGAAGCAAAGCTTGTACGTGCTGACTGACGGCATGAGTCTGTCCCCTTAAGTCACAGGTGTCAAACATGCGGCCCGGGGGCCAAATCTGGCCCGCCAAAGGGTCCAGTCTGGCCCTTGAGATAAACTTGTGAAATGACACTGAAGATATGAACAATAATTTGTTCAGGTTCCACATTCAGACCAATTCAACCTCAGGTGGGTCAGACCAGTCAAATACTATAATAATGTAGAAATGCTGCAAATGTTCTCATCCATTTGCAGTGAAATAAAGTACAATTTAACAATAACTAACCTCAACGAATATGAACAACCTGAAGAGTGACTGAGTGACTTCCAGATTGAAGAGAAGTGAGTGCAATTTTAACAATATTCTGTATGTTACTAAATGTTATGTCAGTAAATTATAAACTTGAGCAAAATATTGTTAAAATTACACTTATCGTTTCAGTTTGATCACATTTATTCACTGTGCTTTAAGTAGGATGGTTTTTAAATAGAAACATTTTCATCATGTCATTTTACTTTTTTCACTCTAAAACATAGAGAAAAGTTGGAAGTTTTGTATATTATGGTGGCATTATTTCACTGGTTCGGCTCACTTCAGATCAGATTTACTCGAATGTGGCCCCTGAAGTGACATGAGTTTGACACCCTTGCCTTAAGTCAAATTCACCCCACCCCACCCCAATCTTAAAATGCATAACTAACTCTTTAGAATCTCACACAAAAGCACTTTTAGTCTCTATATAGCTAATTATCCAGACATACCAAGAAAATACAGGTGACTTTTATAACTCACCTGTTTAAAAATGTATGGAGCCTTAAAATAATGCATTATTAAGGAGGAAGTAGCGCTGAGTGACGGGTGGATGTCATCACAGCTGGCGGCCTATTAAATGTGATTGACAGTTGACATACTTATAGAATCAGACTTTGTCACTGAACATGTTTTTTTTCCTGGCACTGAGCTCCACTGTGGCTGCGGTGTTGACGTCGCACTAAGGACTGTCAAGTGATTTTTGTTACAAATCTGTTTCACATGGCAATTAGTCTTAAATTAGGACTGTGCACATAGTCAACACTGTCTTTCTTGACTCCTATTTATTTAGTTTGTTTTGGGTGAGGGTCATGTGTTACTTTACAAAGGCTTTAACGAATATTTATGATATTGAATAACAGAGTGACTGTTACATACGTTAAGTGTTTAAGGAGAGCTTGTCTTAACGATGGCGTCTGTCAATTAGGTACCCATCACCAAATTTCCCTGAGTGGGACCAATAAAGGTATATCTAATCAAATCTAATATCAAATCTAATACCTGACCTGTCAACAGGATTGAACTCATATGATCACCATTGAAAATCACCAAGTCTGTATATGTGTTACTCAGCCTTGACTTTATCTTTAAGTGGATGAACCTTTCCATTTTAACTTAATGTAGTGTCGCTTTGGTAAGTTTCACTCTGTGCTTTTCTCCAGCTCAACACTTTTGTCCAATTATGGTCACTTCTGTCTCAAAAAGGGTAAGATGGCAGCAGCCAAAAATGCAAATGTGAGATTCCAAAGCGGTAATACATTAAGCAGCAACTTATGTAAGGGAAGCCGCGTCCACTCTTTTTACACAGTTTATGGTCAGATCTTCATTCTAGCTCTGTTGATACTGAAACTGAAGTCTACGTGAGGAGGTCATGTGGGCTGCATGCATCATGTCCTATAATAGTAGGTTTGTGTGACAGGATGTTGCAGAAGACGTGGCCCTGTAAGAAATACTTGTCCAGTTATTACATAAGAAGGACATCGATGTTTACAGCTTTTTTTCTCTCAGTCCTGTGCACTTTTAGATTCATTTATGTATATTGTCTGGACAATTGGATCGGGTCAACTGAACTGAGTTTTGTCTCCAAAGACGTTTCTGCTCTTATCCAAGTGGCTTCATCAGTGCACTCAGGACTCGGCTGACTAGTCTGCCACTCGTGTTTTGGGAACTTATTTACGCTCTGAGAGGATGAACCACCCAGGTTGTGATGTCATTATGTGAAACCTTTATGGGTGTGGGTCATTGAGGACTCTCAGCGACCCTTGGGCTCAGCTTTTGAAGACTGACGTTGGTGACCCTCGTTAGTTGGTGTCACCTGAGTCTGGTTTCAATGACCGTTGTTGAACTCTATTGTTCGATCTGAAACTGGGAGTCCTTTTTTTGTTCAATGCTAGGAGAAAATCTTTGTGCTAAAGTGGAAAGGACAATGTTGTAGATGGAGGAGAGATTGTGGCCTAGCCCCCTCCCCCCTCTGTGAAGGCTTTTTCCACTTTGGATAAGGGGCCAAACGTCTTCTGAGGCAAAACTCAGTCCAGTTGAGCTGATGCAATTGCCTAGAGATGCCTTTGACCCGGACCAATGAGGATTTACTCAAACATTCAGTGTATTCTGTTGATTAGGAGAAATATCCTCCTGGACCGAGAGCAGGAAGCTGCACAGTGAGCCTGGCACTAAATAAGCCAGTGTGTTTGGCAGTCTCCTCTGCTTGTTCACTGCTGTGTTTACAGACAGATGATTTTTTTTTTTCCTGTGATGACCGTACTGAGTAAAAGCTTTCATCTGCCAAAGCTGATGCCATGCATCTGAAATTGTCCAGGGCCGTCCTCCTCTTGCACAATGACCTCTGCATTAGAACAGGATGAGATGTAATTAGACATATTGGTAACAGACAAATGTAATCCTGTGGACGAGGGATTGAATTAGAAAGAGACACTCATATCACCAAACCCCAGTCTGCAAAATCAGAGCTCATGGGGAGTTTGTGTTCACGTCTAAACCTCACAGTTGGATTTGAATCCATGGATTTGTCTAAGACGGGCCAAATGGTGGGAATATTCTCAAAATGAGGCAATCTTTTAAAAATGCACTTTATGAAGTGTAATATCTCAGGCACCCGTGGCAGTTTTCAAGTTAGTTTTGTTTTTGTTGATGCCCTGCATCATTTTGTGGAAGATCAATTCAGTTACGCATGGCAACATGCAGCCTGTTCCACAGAGACGTAATGTAACGGTTATAGTTGGAGGTTATCAAGTTTCTATGGCAACAGCACTAACTTGATCAGTCTCACCATTATGTTTTAGAGTTTTTATTTTCACATCAGTATCTGTTACACATATAAACCAGAGATGGAAATCTGCAGTGAGGTTGATGATGATGATGATGATGATGATGATTTCTGGTGCTTGTGTCTGGTTTTGTACATATGACATAATGCAAACAGAAAGGGTTAGTGTTTTGAGTGCAGCTCTGAGCTAAGAGGTTAAATATCGAGCTTCCCTCAGGCCACAAACTGCAGATCCAGATCACAGTGCAGAGCGATAACGGATCTATATGTTGACTCAATTTTACAAGGCAACACATTTATGGAACTCTCTCCATTTTAAATCTAACCTTAACCTTGATCGTTAATGTTAAATAATGAGTAGCATCCCTCCATCCACGACACTCCAAAAACACTTTCATCCACATGTGTGATCTGGAAATATAATCATGATTCTTCTCCTTCTTACGAACATTCCCTCTTAATGTGTGCGTAGAGGCACGTTGGACATCCTCCTCCATTATCACCAGTAGATGTTGAACGGTGTTGACCCTGAGTTTGTGCAGCTGTTGTACACCAGATCGGCCCAACGGGGAAAGGTAGTGCGGCCAGTGTAATTTAATAGAACCGCTGGTCGGAGGAGAATCGATTGGCCGCATTAGCCGTACTTAGTAGGGTGGGGTTGTGGGTAACGTTTAACAAGGGATGACAAGGACGGAGAAAGATGGGGAGGTTCTGAAGGAGAAAGGGTACAGAGTGAAGAGGGACGCATGAAACAACATGACAGAAGCAGCTCCAGTCTTGGTTTTCATCATCGTCATCATTGTCATCATTATGAACTGCAGCTGTAAGAGCTCATTTAAACATGTGTCGCTACTGGTGATCCAAACATTAGTAAGAAAATGCAACCTAAGCAACCTTCCCTTATTGTGTCGCTGCTATGTGCTTATTAGCGGCCTCAGAATTTATGGGTAAGTGTCCACTTGATTGTAGTGTAGGCAGTGCTCGTCAGCATGTGTCATTTTTACAGTGTAATCACTGGCTCGTATCATCTAGAAAAGTTGGACGGTCTTTAAGCTTCCAGGCCCTGTTCCCAGACCGGACGTCATAACTTCATAACTATTTCAGTAGTCATAATGTCGTTTGGGGTTTCTATTTTTAGACCCCGGCGACTGCTGTGTGTTTTCCCACTAATAAGGGGGTTGTTTTGAAGCATTACTCCCTCCCTGTATTTGACTCAATCACTGCTCATTGGAGGGTCATGTATAATATACACGCACATGTATAGTTACATTGTTGTTCGTATTAACCTCATTCAGAGTTTTGCTGTGTGTTTGTGTTATTGTTGAATGTTTGACTTACTTTGCATCAGTTCAGTTCTTTTTTTTTTTCAAATATGCAGCAAAAACATAATCCTACTTTAGTCCTTGTAAATAACATGCAAGAAAACTTGTATCTACAGTATACATGAAAACAAAACATGACTTCATTCGTATTTTCTAAAGAAGTGAGAGGAATTTTCAACACTTAAACATCAGGTAAAAGGTTTTGTCAAGGGTTTGAAGTCAACAATATACATTGCTTAGCTCAGTTTTTACAAACATATCAACATTATCTGGAAGGTTGTAACAGAACTGGACATACTCCAGTACAGAGTTCCATTCCTCCTTCTCTTGTTTGTTACAACCGTCCAAATAAGGAGTCCATTCATAACGACAAACCAGCGAATTACACGCAATCCATATAAAGGGAACCCTGAGCAGGCAACCCAACCCTGAGTTGGGTTCATTGCCTTTGCTTCCTATTGCTGTGATTTACTGACGATGAAGCAATGACCTCTCTTTCGAATGCGCTCGTGGAAAAAATAAATTGTGCAGAACAAAAAACAACAAACGTGCAGCCAGAGCAAACACTCCCCAGTGCCAGAGTGTTGGGGCAAAAGCATATTTTGCCTTAGCCTTAGACCAGCGACGGCACAAGTTATTCCTCAAACTAAACCCATCCACTATAAATCCAACTGGATTTTCACCGGCCACAACAGGAACACCGCCCCTGTATTTTTAGCGGCGGGTTCCCATGCGGAGTAATAATAATAACAGACCTGAACATCCTCTTCACACAAACCTAGCGCTACATGTTCCACTACACATTTGAGCTCACGCTGTGGTGACTCTATATTCCCCGCACTCACTTCCTTCTGTCTGTCCGCACCACCAGAACACCCTGGACGCGTACCCCTGTGGCTCTGACCACACCCCGAGCCCCATGGCCAGCCGGATCGCCGTGGAAGCAGAGACCATACTGGACAGCCCATCTGCCCGTCTGAGCGCCGTGGCGGTCAGTGTGAGGGCGGGACATACCATCGCCTTCCTGGGAGACTCTAAAGGGAACCTACACAAGGTAAGTCATGGCTTTCAGACACACACTTAGACTTCCTTTGTCATTACACAAACACATACAATGAATCTGGCAACGAAATGTCATAGATTGGCAATTGGTAACACAAATGAATATGGAGAACACAAAGTGCAAAATTGCTGGAGTAAAAACCAACGCCATGATTGGCTGCAGTGCAAAGGTGACAGGACATACAATCAATATAAATAAGAAATAAATAAGATGAACTGTGCAATATTACGCATCAATGTAAACAGTACTATAAACAGTGTAAATATTACACATCAATCAATCTCACACACACACACACACACACACACACACACACACACATCTGAAGGACAGCCCTCTGATGCAGTGTATACCTGCTCTTACACTATAATATCTGGAATGATAGTGTTGCATTTCAGTGTATTTCAGAGTAATGTACAGACTCTATTTGGTCCATGAATCACCACCTTAATATGATGTCGTGTCAACGACAGAGGTGTCAAACATGAGGCCTGTGGATCCAAATCGGCCCTCCGCGGGGTCCAATCCCCATGGGATGTATTTCTACAGTCAAGGGTGTCAAACTCATTTCCTATTTCGCACCAAATGGATCTGGTGTGAAATAGCAGGATAATAACCTATAAATAACGATGAATTCAAATGGTGGTCTTTGTTTAATGTGAAAAGGGTCTAATAATGAAATTGTCTTATATTTTCGCAATAAAATGTCAATAGCCCAAACAAATATGGACAACCTGGAAAAAGTGGAATTTAAACAATATTGTGCCTGTTATGAATGTTTTGTGTGTGTGTAGACCCACTGTGATCTCTAAGTTTTGTTAGTAATAGGTCGAGACGTAGTATTAAAATTGCACATATTTTCTACAGAAATTTCAGGTTTGTACGTGGTTGTAATTTGACTTTTTTTTTTAACGCAAAAAGAACAAAGTATTGTTTCTAGGTTATTATTTTACTGCTCTGATCCACATGAGATGTAGCCCCCGAATTAAAATGAGATTGAACCCCTGTTCTTGGAGGAAATGGAAGTGCAGCTGAAGCAGTTTATGCATCTGGTTCAGACGTTTCTCTCCGGTGGAGGTGTGTGTTCAACTGGGACGAGACGTCGAGGCATCAAACTGGAGGAGGGGAGCAGGGCCTGGGAGGTCTTGGCATGTCCGCCGCCCTCACAACCCAAACAGCAGATGATGGATGCATGGACCCTCTTTGAATTACATGGGAAATATTTCTCACGTATAAAAATACCCGTCTCTGTACACATGGTCCTCAGCCCAGCAGACGTCCAATTCAGGTTTTTTGTTTTTTTTCCTCCATGGTCATTCTCTCTACTCTTGCCAACCAGAGCAGCTGCTAAGTAGTATCTGCGTAGAGTAACGCGTGTTCAACGTAAATAGTTCTTAGAATTAGTTCTGTAAAGATGATATATGTATTTTGTTCTAAGCCCGTTGCTGGAGCCACAGTTTATCCTGACAAGTGTGAGCAGAGTCCTATTCATAGAAATCCCTGTACGTATTATTGTTGTTGTTTATTGTTATTATTATTATTGTTGACAACCAAGGAAGTCGCTGTGTACCTTCCTTTCGCAGTTAATACATGACTAATTGCTGGAAATAGCAACTACTAATCACTGAAGAAAATGGTTGCTCGGGGCAACAACAATAGGTTATTGTAGAAACATTGTGAGTCACTTTTCGCTCATGTTAGTTTTCTGCACAACAGCAGTTGGAGTTGGCCTCAAACTTTACATATAAGAGTGAATGAAACCTGGGGACTGTAGCTGCATATAAATGATCATCATTATCTATTGTGTCTTAGTGTTACCACAGGCAGATTAACCTTTTGTGTAACCCAATGGATGAAAAGAGCTGTGAGTCTTTTGTCTGTTCAAGAGAGCCTTTGGATGTCCTTAGTTCTGAATGATCCAGTGTAGACGCATAAACGGGAAGATTTTTCTTTTATTTGCCATGGAAAAAAGCATTGAGGTGTCAGGAAATGTACTATAGACATACAATAAATTATGCATTTTATTAGGTATTACCTGGATAAGAGGGAGTAAATCATATCCAGTTTAGATCAAAAGTGAGTTATTTTGTTTTTAAATCCCTCTTAGGGCTGAAATGATTGTACATCTCACACTCAGAGACTCAGTCAGCGTTACGTAGATGTCCCAGATGTCTCTGCTGCTGTTTGTGTCCCTTCCCGTCGCCCACGTTCGGCTCCGCGTCCGGAACATATGACGCTGCTGTGAAGGGACACTGTTCTCAGCGGCTGTCGGCCTGATTTCCGAGGTGCCGTCATTAAACGCGATGGTCCCGCCTGAGTCAAGGCAGGGTCACCGACGGCCGAGTCTCCGTGGGTTCACACAGAGGTCAGGGTGAAGAGATCACACTCGAGGAGACGAAGAATGTCCTGTTGGGTACAAGCGAATGTGGGATTAGATAAAAGCTGTCGGCTCTGTGTGTGTGTGTGTGTGTGTGTGTGTGTGTGTGTGTGTGTGTGTGTGTGTGTGTGTGTGTGTGTGTGTGTG
>JAPTHA010188338.1:4901-18434 GCA_029814585.1 Gymnapogon annona | reverse complement strand
TTCAACACACATTTCTGTTCTTGTTTTTTTTTTGTTTAGGCTGTTAGACTTCCTTTATTTGTCGTCACACAGATACACACAGTGACTCTGGCAATGAAATGTCATAGATTGGCAACTGATAACACACAATAAATATGGAGAATCCAAAAGTGCAAAATTGCTGAAGTAACACCAAAAGCATGAGTGGCTGCAGTGCAAAGGTGACAACACACACAGTCAATGAAAAGCTGTTCCGCAGTTAAATTCTGCATTTTATATTATCTACCAGCAATATTCATATAAATGAGTTGTCATTTCTAGCATTTTGGGATATAGATCATGTCCAGCAAAATTATCTCATGGAAATTATTTCTCAAACTTTCAAATGGATGGAAATCACTTTCCTTCATCAAATATTGATTTGACTGACTGATTTATTTTTAACTAAAAAATAAATAATCAAGTGAAAGTGCAGACTGGGTATCAGTGTATCTTTCTCATGGCAGTCAGCGTCATCACCCGCTCATCCTCACTGATCTGCTGTCACTCTGCCCATTTATTTATCTTCTAGAAGGCACTGAGGAACACTTTGAACTCGAGTTGAATAAATTAAAGTATGCAAACACACTGTGGGAAATAACCACTCTGATGTCAGACTAAATTCAGCGAAAGGCCTTTTAAATTTGAAGTAATACTGAGAAAAAGGGCAGTGCAGTAAAAAAAACCATCTGCTCCATTTGACAGACATTCAGCGTCAGATGCTAAGTTGAACTACTGCTGCATATTATAGGATATACGCTGCGTAATGTATGGCATGACTCAGGTAGGGTCATTTATGACACTTATTCTCTATGTGGATGCAACATCCTGTGCGTTGTTGGGAAATAGATAGGCTCTGACTGAAGCTGTCTCTCCCAGAGAATCAGCTGGACGGAGGAAAACCAGAGGAGCCGCTCCGCTCTGACCTCGGCTTCACCTTTATCTCTTTCATATTTCACTGTATACAGTCTTCAGTAAGCTTTAAAAGCTTACTTGGGAGGTTCTGGGGAACGGGATGCAGCCTGATTTGAAAGTGAAAAAGGCCATTAGTCCATCAGAACCATATTCTACCAAAAGGACAACAGGATGTGCACTACAATTTGAATATGACAACAGTTTACCAAACGCTGCATCTGGTGACAGATGGCGAACAGAGGCTGCTGCCACTTCAGCCACCTGGGTCTTATCTCATACAATCTGCTGGATTTTGTAGTTCTAGGGGGGAAAAGATGCAGGTCTTTCAGTAGACAATGTCTCTGTGTCTCTTTCAGCCTCTGACCTCTGATCTACAGATCATCACATTGCATTTTAAACCACATTTCTAGTGCTGCGATTGTTTTGTTTGGTTTTTTTAAATGGAAGCTTTTATTTTTGCATCTGTATTTTCTTCTACTGCTTCAGGCTGTCCACATACAGCAGTGGTTCTGGTTGAAAACCACCTCGTTTTCCTTGGCCAGAACACAGAGAAGAGAAAGCCTCTGTCACAAATCACCTTCAGTGGTCAGCAGAGGAAAGTCTTGGCACTTTTGAAAGCTAACGTAAATTCAGATGGACAGGAGAGTTGACCAGCGAGTTTCCAGTCGCTGTTTTCTGTGATTATATCTGTAGGAATATTGCGCATGTAAAAAAAAACAAACAAAAAAAGACACTATTTAAAGAACACTGACCATGACAAACATACAAAACATGCTCACAAATCTCCTACTCCTTTACAAGTCGTCCTCTAAACTCTCCACCACTGTGAGTCATCCTTGCCTCCAGACACTTGGCATGAGATCAAGCAATGTGCAGTAAGGAGAAGGAGTCCCCAATAAAAGCAAAATAAAGAATTCTTGCCTTTATTCTTTCATTTATAATGACACGTTCATATGATTGATAGCTCTGATGCTGCTCAAAAGAGACTACCACCCTGTTCACTGGGAAAACCACACTCTGTGGTTTAAAGGTAGAAATGAGTTGCTTTTACTGCACAGTAGGACTTTCCTGCCTTACAATAACAAACCTCTGGCTATTGTCTGTGTGTGTAGACAATCAAATGTGTTTTGGTGTGTGTTTGGATTACCGCTTATGTAGAAAAAAAGCTTGCTGGGTGCAGTGACCGAGAGAAAGAGTTGCATGGCGGTGTTGCCACCCTGCCTCCATGGCCCCGGGCTCCATCAGGTTCCCAGGGGCCCAATCAAAAACCTCCATCACCCGGTGACCTTTTAACCCCAGCTGTAAGCGCTCTGATTAAGACCTCATCAACACGCGGTGTCCCTCACAGCTGCATGCTCGTGCACACAAATCCTGCTTTGTCCAGCTTTAGCGCACATGTTCAGTCATGCACATACACGGGGTGCATGCAGTCGCACAGTACACCCACCGACAATTATTAGGCGCTAGGAACTTGGCCACCTTTGACCTCCAAGACTAGCTTCTTAATCTCCCTCCCGCCGACCCCTGGGCTTTCCGTGAGTATATTCCAGAGTGTGTTTAAGGGCTGGGCACTGAGGTGTGAGAAGCAGGAAATGAGCATCCAGATAAGCCAAGATTCATATCCATTCAGCAGAACAGCACGAGATAACATGGTGTTTGTGTTTGTGTCTGCTGCTCCTGACAGCAGATCAACTAAGCAGGAATAAAAATAGCAGGAGGCAGGAAGACAGTAAAGCCCCGGTTTTCAGACAAGTGGATGTTCCTTGAAGGTACAGCTTAACCCCCTGAGAGTCTGTAAAAGGCCATCAGAGCCTCAGGCTCAGACAGGCTTTGTCGTCCTATAATGAACCCATCAGTGTATGAGCACTGACACACCGAGGATACAAACCTCCACGGTGTTGCATCAAACCTCTTTGAACCAGGAAAAATTGAGGAAGCAGACAGACTTATCTTTAGACTCCAAAGAAATTAATCTGAAAGTTCTTTAAATATGTGTGTGTTTGAAGAAATGCCTCAACAAACCATTGCTTTATCTCAGGGTGGAAAAAAGTCAAACATCTTAAGAAATAACTAACATGACTCTAGAAGTCAACCATCCTCCCCGTCAGACGGGTTATCATACACTGTTTTCATAACACTAACCAACAAACTGAAGCTCACATATCCGTGGGTGAAAGTCCGAGCGGAGGCTGAGTCTGTGGGAGTGGAGTGGGGTGTCAGTGTGACGCTCCAAATCTAACAAAAAAAGGTTCTTCTCTGAGTACGCTGCCAGCTATTCAACACAAACTATTCATAAATTTTAATCCTATTTCAGCAACTCTGTGACTGGGACTCTAATAAGAAGATTTTACACAGTCTGGCTGCATAAAAACACACACACACACACTGGTAATACACATACTGGTAATACACACATACAAACACAGTAGATTTAATGAAAGACACAAACCAAAGAGAGTGAAAACAATGGAACATTTGGAACGCATCCCAGATGTAATAACTGGGGCTCATGATGGAACTGGTGTTATAGTTTTATGAACATGACTGATGTTCATCTCATCAGTCTGGTCATCAGACAGGCCACTCTATACGTCTGCTGCAGAACCGATGGATCCATGAGGGTGTAAATCCTCACAGGCCGTACAGGGTTAACACCCACACAGACAGATCCGATATCTGAACATACAGAATCTGCACCCATTTCCACAAAGATGCGTTTCCCATGCATTAGAAATTCTGTACATTTCACAAATGAACTGCCAACAGGGCTTATTACGTGATATGAAAACTGAAAATGGTGAAAAAAAAATGATTACAACAGATGTAAGAATAACTATATATAGCGAGAATTGAGCAATACAACCAAAATACAAATACCGTATAGGCCAGAGGAATTTATTAAAAGTTCACATTAAAAATACAATGATATAATATGTCCATTTAAATAAAACAGATTGTGTATCTTGTAGAAGTTTGCCATTGTTTCATCATCATCGTCATTTTGTTCTTAGTAGCTTCAATAAATCTCCACTGTCCTCAAACTTACAGCTTAAAGTAAATAAAAACTAAATCATAACTAGTTAGTTCCTCAAATAAAACTATGACTTCCAACTTTTTAATTTTGATTCAGTAAAAGCGTTGTATTCATTCACCTGATGCCTTCCACAGCCCAGACCCTGTACATGTGATTCACTTTTTTGCTCCTCCACTCACTATTTGCACAACATGACGCAGACTTTGCCTCCACCTGGCTTTGTAAGTGCCATGACATTTCATTACTCAAAACTTTATCTCATCTCTTCTCGTGTAACCTGAAGACACATGCAAACAGAAAGCGAAGGTGAATCCCCTGCAGGAGGACCGGTACCACATCTGTGTGTCGGGTTGGACCATTAAACCACACGACAGTGAGCTACGCCTCCATAAACCCAACTGCAGATCCTGTAGTTTTAGGTTTTCTATTCAGTGGTGTTTGTGAACTGACTGTGAGGTCCAGCTCACACTCATCTGTGGATTTTTGTACTCCACACCAGGCAATAAAAACGATGGATTAGACCAAATTATTCAAAGTAATGATCGCCTAAAGGTTACTGATTGGACCAAAGAGTCGAGTGTCTTTAAGCAGGAAGTGAAAGAGCGGTATTCTTCCTAAGCTCCAAAAGTACATCATTAACACCCCGGGGTTTCAGCTGTTTGAGGAACCACCCAGTGGGACCAACAACAAGACAACAGTCTGTAGGGGACGTTTATTAGCACCTTAGTGTGTATTTTCGGATTGGGTGTGTTACGAAGTGTTGTATAATTTTTAAGAGCTTTCCCTTCAGCAATTGCACTGAAATAATTCTGCAATTACATTTACAGTAGTGTGTTAAAATACTGCAAATGAGCCATAATTGTGATCAGTGTGATACCATCCTGATGATGAAAGGGCTTGTCATCATCCTGCTCTGGCCCGGGGGTACATCCATTGTAGCTCTGAGTAATAATGGATCTATACCGTTTAGAATTGTGGACGTGGGAGAGGCTTTAAGTTAGATTTCAAAAGAACATTGTCTGAACAAAAAAAAAAATAGTTATCAAAAAGCCCTTTTAATATTGTTTAACCACCAAATGAGAATTGTTCATCTTTAACCTTCCCTAAGAAACTGATGGTCATTTATTATAATATTACACTCTGCTTTTTTAAAAATTACATTTAACCCTTTAAACCCTAGGCCTAAAATTGTCTGTTTGAAGTTTTTGGTTTTTTAGTTTGACATGGTAACAAAGGACCCACACAGGACGCTCATCCCTGGAATCGAACCTGGGTCAAAAATAACAGTATGATGATTTCTCTCATCTTTTTCCCTTTTGGGGTCGCCACAGCAAATCCAATTCACTTATTTGATTTGGCAGGAGTTCTTACACCAGATGCCCTTCCTGACCCAACCCACTGAACACTCTTACTGGGGATCGAACCCAGTATCCCCTATGAACCAGCCCGGTGCCTTCCCAACTGAGCTATCCAGGCGGGTCAAAAATAATAGCATAATAACGATAAATAAAAACTCCACATTTTTCTCTTTGCTTTGGTGCAAAAAATAACAGGTTTATCAGTGTTATGCTTCAGCTTTTCATGCACACATGTAAATTACAAGCTACAGATCACAGTGGACATGAAAAGGCTCAAAACATTTAGTAACAGTCAGAATATTGAAAAACTTCCAAATTTACATTTTCGTGAAGAGATACAATGCAATCGTCGACATTTTCTTCATATAATTTTCCTTCTTTCCACTATACAGCAAAATGAAGAGAAATATTTGGAATTGTGATCATTTATAAATGGTTATGTTTTTATTTAACACGCTCAATCCACTTGAGGTTGAAATGCCCTGAATGTGGACCCAGAGCTAAAATTATTTTGATACCCATGACCCCTGCCTTAAAGGGTGAAATATATACATACAAATCAAATCAATCAAATCAAACACTTTTATTGTCATCATACAAAGTACGACGAAATTACACGACAACTCTTAGTGCAAAATATAGTAAAATAAAATACATAGAGCACATCTGTCATTAATCTTACTGTTCATTAATGTGAACCTTTTTAATCCTGGCTTCTGTTACATCGCTCATTAAAGTATACTGTACATCATATTACATAATGTTCTTTTTGTCATTTTGATCAGGTCCTCGGTTCAACAGATCAGGAAAAGTGTCTTTGCTTTCTTCCATTTCCTCACCTGCTCTCTTTTCCATAGTCTGGGACAGCTACACACACTGCTCACGCACTGGCAAGAATAGCCACTGACTCACTGGGTGCACATTGACTGTTTGTATATGAGTGTGAGTCCATCGGAAATATAAAATGTGTGTTAGGTAGGTCTGTATAATGCAAATCTGCCACTAAAAACAGAGCAGACGCAAACATTTATAACATCCCATGTGTTTGAATTGCAGTGAATCGGATCTGTACACAGTTTAAAGGCTCACTCGGGCCCAGCGTTGTTCCCACAGAGACAGTATAAACTACAGTGACCAAAAAGGAAGTAAGTACTGCCAGGAGTCTGTGTCAGCCAATCAGGTCACTGCTGCTGCTGTCTATGGTGGATCTGCTGTGGGGGTTGTGGTGGGTGGGGGGGCATTTGATTCTTTACGATGGTTCTTTAGCAGACTGAGATGCCTTGTGGCTTCATCTTAAAGGATGAGACGCTTAATTTGACTGAAAGCTTGATTGGAGGTGAGTAATTATGAGTAAGGATTAAGAGGTTATAAAACAATCATTGAAGGTGGAATCACTAAGTGTGCTTAATCATTATTTTCTCACGTCTTATAAGTTAAAGGCAAGTTAAAACCAAACTTTGACAAATTTTGCTCCGCTTTTGTTTGGATTCTGTGATTTTGGACATTAGGTATAACATTATTACAACAGAGACAACATGTAGAGAAAGTAAACACAAGTGTTCAATATATATGAACAGCTGCAGTATTTCCATCAATAATTAACAGTTGTATGCAGGATTAATATTTTTACTCTCTAGCATTACTCTAAAACATCAGTGTAGCCTGAACCCCACACATTAAAGTATCGTTATATGCAGAATAACATGAACCCTCTCGCTGAGATCTGCACTAATGACATTAACCCTGTGAACGCTAAGCCTAAAATGATTTGTCTGGCTTTTTTTTTCTTCTTTTTAACTATGACAAGGTTAGAAAATGTCTTGTGAGTTAATCTTTTTGACCCTTTTCCCAAACTACTTAGAACTTTTAAAACCTACCAGTTATTTACAATTAACAGCTTGTTATAATTCTGTTAAAACAGCTTCTTCGCCAGCTACAGGCGTCCATGAAATTACTGTAAACCATTGGAATTTCAGAAATTGTTTAAAGAATGAATGTTTCATTTAGTGACAAATGAATTCTATACAATAAGTGTCGGGTGAGTATGATGATAATCTGAGTAGATAACATGATAAATTAAGACTATGGATTGTCCAGTCATACTTATATAGTGAACATATATAACAAAATGAACAAATGCCATCTGTCTGGGAATAGTTCCATTTATTATTTTGCTTTTGTATTATATTCATGCATGCAAATATCACGATCGTTTCCTAACTCAGACATCAGGACCATCCTGTTGTATATTACTCTAATTCAAAGTGTCAGATGCGACTTAGCAGTGAGACAATAACCAGGACAAGCTGTTATCCTTTTGATTACTATTAGACCATGAACATCTGCACAAACTTTAATGGCAATCTGGACAGTAGTTACACATAAAGTCACAGCCTCCAAGTTATGTTTCTAAACCTGAAAATGTAGCCTTTAATGGATCAAAGTTCCATATCAACATATGAAACGTGCATCTGTGTAAGTCTCAACACACTGAGGCTCCTACGTTTCAAACGCTCACTGAGGAAAGCCAGAGACCCCAACACCAGGTTAATGTGCAATGTGTTTCCACTTCTGCAGTGTCACCAGAAGACAGGGCAACACTTTCTTTTCAATTGGCCGTGGACATATTGAAGTGCACTTTAAAAAAAAAAAGGCCTAGTTGAAACGAGGAGCTGTTGGCATCTGGAATTTCACTGATGGAGATAAAAAAAAAAACAAGAAAAAAATCTGTCAAAGAATGCTGAAAATGTGACTGGGCCATGAGGTTCCAATAACAGAATAAAAGTGTTTGAAGTGACATACATGAGCACTGCCTCGGCCCACTCCCCGACCCAGAAACACAGACCAGCAAAGGAGACCTCACTCCATCAGAGAGCGTTGTGGTCCAACCAAATCTTATCGGGCACAGACATCTCCATAACATGTCTCATCTGACACGAGAAAAAACCACAGCTTCACATTATCCTACGCAAGAAAAGTGTGTCTTTGAACATTGGCCAGTTGTGGAAGGTGAGCCCGTGGAAGTACATGGGCCACTGGTCGGAGGTTGACTGGTGCTGGTGCTAGCGCTGCGGCTGCATGAACGGATGAGGGAAAAGGGAAGGCGACAGCAGTGCTTCAAAGTCATGAGGCTGCTCGCTGCTTCAGTGAATCAGCTGGTGAACTGCACACAGATCGGTGTGTTTTACAGTGTGTAAGCAAACACTGCTGCATCGTATCTACAAATCGTTCATCAGAGCATTGATAGCATCTCAATAAATCAGCATATTTGGACTGCATAATGGCTGTCGTGCCATGCCAAGTGCCTGAGTATTGTCCTCAGGCCTGACATCTGTGATAAGAGAAGATCAAATACAGCAACTGAAGCGGCGGATTGGTGTAAAGATAACCAACCAGTATCAGGACAAGGACTTCACCCTCAGGTAGAAACAAGCTCTGACCTGACTCGACATCTCCCTGTAAATAATTACATGCTGCTTTCCTCCTTCTGTCATCTTTATGCATATCCACCTTATCTCTAAAGTACATTCGGCACTTCCTGCCAAACAGGAAATGCTCCTTGGCAAAGAGATTACGTTTTTACTATGAGCCAGGCCGGACAGGAGGTAATTAACCTTCACTTTAAAGAGAATCAAGAGGGAATCGCACTGGAATGATGATGAGGTGATGAAGAAACTGTGAAGGCATTTTTTTTGTTTCTGAGCTTTGTGTTGTTTCCTGAGTTTAATTCAGCTCAGATGGTATCTCCTTTAAAATAACACTTTCATGACACTGTTTAAGATTCTTATTAGTCTGTCTAATAGAGGAAATGTGGTCAAACAGGATGTAGTTACAGTGAGCAACCGCTGAGAGAGGACACCCGCCTCAGTGCGGCCAGGGGGTGGGCGATCAGGACAAAAGACCACATTCTATGATCTATTATGACTTAACAATTTGTTGTCACAATGTAGGGTTTACTAATAATTAGCAACAGAAACTTAGAACAATATAATAGAACAACAATAAAATGTATTCTATTTTTAAAGAATATCTGCATACTACAATAAAGTTGTAGTATATGATTTTTTTTTTTTTTGCTTCACAGGCTAAAAATGCCATGTTGACACGTGAGCATATATGATTTGACAAGAGCGTCCAACTTCTGCATTTGCTCCTTGATTGTGTGTTCAGGCTGGAAAATAAAAACCCTATGATGGAGATTATGTCTGCAGACAAACTGATTGACAGCTGAAATGCCCAGACGTAACCATAACGTGGTTTTACTGTTCTACTTAACATATTGACAGATGCGTAGAAAAGTGGCTTCACTTTCCCACAGTTGAGATGAACAAGCGTTATTTTAGGATGATAGGAGAGAGCTGCACATGTATTTTCAAACTCATTTCATCTCCTGTAGCTTTAAATATAATTGTCTATAAAGTAATGATCACATTGGAAAAAAGATTTGGATGTTAACCTGACATATGGGGGATATACTTTAAAACCCCAGTATTTTTGGTGGTTAGCACTTCTGCCTCACAGCTAGAAGGTTAGAAGTTCAATTCCCTGTTGGTCTGGAGACCTCTCTGTGTTGACTTTGTCTGCTCTGTCTGCCAAACATGGGTTTCCTCCAGTTCCCATATGGTGTATATATGGGTGAGTTTCCCTGTCGGCGCCTTTGACAACTGTGTTGATGAAGATCTGTAGTTGCTCCTCAAAAGCTTCAGTGGCAGCATGACTAATAGTAATGCTAATGCTAGGAACTGTATATGTAGAAGGGGAAAACAAAGTGAATCAAGCTTTAATTGCCATCACTCACCTGGATTTTGTACTTTTGCCTTCACTTTAATTAGTTCTAAAATGATGCTTTTATGTTTTCTAAGGATGTCTTGAAACACTGGTGTGTTGCAAACACTGTTACTGGAGAAGCCATCTTACATAAATATCACATCAATGACGGAGAACAGAAATATTTTAGCAAATCAGAGTTTTCCATTAGACTGCACAGATGCAATGAATCACTGACATTCCGGAGATCCACATAATTAACCCTCCTCTTACCCTGAGATTAATTTGACCAACTTATTTACTTTATATGGTTAAAAGAATCTTTGTTTTTTTCATCTAATTAAAATGACATGGTTGGTTGCATGTGATATCATTGTAACTGAAAATTCCAAAATGAAGTGTAAGGTTGTGAATTGAAATGAAGTTGAATAAAAATGTCTAAATATTCATGTTCATGTGAAGCTTGGAAACAACAAACATCCTAAACACTACACTTCATCCAGATGAGAGATTGTAAACATCTCTCACGCACACACTTAACACACACACATACAGATGCCATGAAACCCTGCACCATCACTTATGGGTACAAAAACACATGCAAACATCCATTTAATCTTTCACACATTAGTCTGTCTCGGGTTTGTTTCTTATGTCTTTTTTCCCTCCCCGACACACACAAACATGCAGTAATTAGTCACACCTGCAATTGAGCGCAGCCCTACGTGGAGGCCACGCTGATGGAAACATATCGGGAGACGATGCAGGACACAAATTATCATTGTGAGCTAACAAGCCTGTTATCTTGAATTTCATGGTAAATAAACAGTTCGGCCAAATATGCACACCTATCTGTATTGTAATGTGGATTTTCTGCCTCCAGCTCCATGAAAGATTAATGGGCGGCGTGTCAACTGCTTCAAACAGGACATTCAGAAAACAAACCTCTTAATTGCTCTGGTTGGATGCTGTACTCGCTGATTATTATGCTTTTATGTGCGGGTGTTTGAGCTTTTCGTTCCTGACAAAGGCCTAGTTTAGAGGTGTCACTTACACACAAACATACAAATACACAAGAATCGAGACAGAGCAGTTCCCATGCCTCAGGCTTATTACCCCCTCATCACCATCTGCGTTGTGGTACCTTGAAAAACTCAACCCAGTCCCTCTTCATCTTCCTCACACATGACCTCTGACATGCCCTTTGACCCTTTAGGGCCCCTTCAGGTTTGTTCCCTGTGGACCCTGCCCACTCAGGCCCCGCTCCGTCACTTATCACCCACCAGGAAGCCCAGCTTGTCCGATACTGAGCAGCTTGGCCCGGCCTCTCTTGGGGGAAAACGAAGACGGAGTGAAAGGTTGCAAAAGAAGAAGAAGAAGATATCAAAAGTCCCTCCTCAGCATGAGATTCATCCGTCAGTCCGGCGAGGGGTGGGGGGGGTGGGGTCATCTCGCTGTGTAATGGGCGCAAGACTGTAGTGCGGTAGTTGAGTGTCTTTAAAGCAACATATGAGAAAAAAATGGAGAATTTTCCACATGCTTAGTTGGATTTTTATTTGTAACGAAGGCAACAAAGGGGAACTTAGGAGACGTTGGTGTTGGGTTAAGGCAGACGTACTCAGAAGTGGTCACTTCACATTAAAAATGACCAAATGCCTCCATCCTGTAACAGATGTCAGCTTAAATATAACCATACCTTTGGTGTAAACTACCCACACATGAGCCTCTTTTTGCTAATGTGCTTATGTAAGAGAGATTAAAGGCATCTACATTTCACTCTGTCAGAGCAGAGAGGCTTGGGTGTTGCCCACCACTACTCTCACGCTCCATTAATGAGCGTCTACAAGAGGGACATCTGGACCAACGAGTGGGAGACAGTACACGTTTTGGGGGGTAAATACCTCACTCTGTCAAACATGGTTGACTGATATCTGTAGATTACTTCAATATTGACATAGAGAGGAGTGTGTCGCAAGTTTCCGCATCTATTTCCCAATCTGATTGTGGAGAGCTAAAGAGCGGCGGCCTTCTGTTGTTTCAGGAGGGTTTCAGCCTGCACGGAGAGCCATGTTTCCATTCCTGGTATTGAACTTTCCCTTGGCGACCAGGCACAAAGGTCATCAGAGTTCTACCAGCTCAACATCACAGCCCAATTATAACCCAACACATGCTCCCCAGCGCAGATGACGGCAGAGGAGCAACAGCGGCCAGATATAAATGTAGTCTCAAAAGAAGATTAGCACTAAGCCCAAAGGTTTAGACAATCGTAAAAGAACATAATCTATATTAACTAGTATTTACAACGACGGGTCATTGTTTATGTGTTACTAATCTAATAGGAAAGAGGGAGTGTACGAGGCACCGCAGGGATACAGCCTCTGCTCTTTGTGTTCACGTATACATTAGTCACACACGCATCGTTCACACGGAAACACACACATACACACCTTACCCTGTGGCCGTTCTCCACAGCCAGATGTGAGGTAACGCTATCGGGATGATTATGAGAACTGGCAGACATCTGTCTTCACACCATAATATCGCTGTTTCCTTCTCACAAAAGACATGGGGTGTGTATGTGTGTTTGACTGTTCGCGGATTAAGCTCGTGGTCCTGAGGAGGCGCAACAGGTCTGTGAACGTCTGCCTCGTGGGACACCGACAGCACGAAACAGATGGAGGCAAAGCGGGCAGCGAACACCAGGTGAAGACAGAGCAGAGAGGTTAGGGTTTGACGGGAGAAAAAACGGAGGGAAAGGAGGTGCCATGGGAGCAGAGGAGGTGAAGGTTGAGAGTGTGGACATCCAGGGGGCAGAGGGCATGAGGGTGGGGGTCTGCACCAGGGTGGAGGAGCAGCACAGGAAGGGCAACATAGAACGTGAGGGCCAGAGGGCAGCGTCCTCCTACCAACGCTTCAAACACATTCCAGTTGGAGGGACGGTACAATCTGAACACATGGAGACCGAGACAACAGAGACTACGATGGTGAGTCACTTAAGGAGACAGATGTCATCTGGGCTCGGCATGTATCCACCAACTCTGTGGCTCCACCACATCTGGATTCTGATTGGTCACATGTCACCAGTGGCAACTTTTCAACACAGGGATAAGAAAAGACGACTTATGCCTTTTTATCATTTACTCTCAGGCCAGTTCACTATGACTACGACTCCAACGACTTACTTTAGTTTCATTAATTTCAATTCATGATTGATTGGTCAATGAAAAGCATGAAACACATGTGCGTAGCTGACAAACAACTGATTTATTGATTTGTCTAACCTTTGGTGCTCTAATCCTGACAATAAATATTATTTAAATATTATCAACTGTGCTTTCTATGACAGTTAAAAGCAGCTGAAAATCATCAAAGTAATTATTGAAGTTAAGCTTTCAATGATGAATCACTTAAGTGAAAGTTTCCCATAATGATGGAATTATT
>JAPTHA010188332.1:0-12183 GCA_029814585.1 Gymnapogon annona | reverse complement strand
GTTTTGCAAAGGGGGTCCCCAGCCAAGGGCCAAAGGTGTTTGGGGGGCCTTGGCATGGAAAAGTTTGGGAACCCCTGTACTAATATAGTATATGAGCTGGTTACCTTACATGTATAGTCCACTAGATGGCGCCAACGCTACACTTCGACCCTTCGTTGACCACAACTATGTACAAATGCCTTTGAGTCCACACCCTGGAAAAAAAAACAACCGATCAACAGAGACAAGCTGCACCAGCGCCGATTCACGGTTCAGATCTCTTTAAAGAGTTTAAGCCTTCAAAGAAAACCCGCCGGGTTGAAACTTTGTCTTAAAACTCATCATATTCAAGGCCTTAAGCTCCGTTTATGTGATGTCATATTGTTCTGAAACTGCAACAAAAACAACTTTTAAAAAAAACTACGACGCGCAAACGCTGCTGTTTGTCGTTACGTCAGTGTCTCCTAAACGTTCACGTTTTAGAAACACCTGCCGTTGCCGTGACTCTTAACACAAGCCGAATTCAAGTCGAGTTTAAAACTTAAACACACGACGATATGATTTGAGTTCACTTCACTCTATTTTTATCCACACAAGAACATGTTCAATGACATGATCTGCAAACGGGAGTTCCGCGCAACTCATGAAAAGGACGAATTCTTTATTATTCACTTACTAATACTACAATCCAAATTCTATCTTCACAAATGCAAGTACAGTAAACAGATTCCTTCATTTACCCACTTTAAAAATCATATGCTCTTACATAAAACTGATAAAAACTCTGAGAACAAAAAGGCAATCAAAACTATGATTGCTTGTCAACATCAAAAATGATTTGAAAACGATGCAACGTAAATGTGCATCATACTCCTGGTATTGTGATTGTTTATGTTTGTATGCACCATGTACTTTCAATAAAGGGGGGGGGGGGACTCCGTTCAATTTCCATTTATTTTTACAGAAAGGGGCGTGAAAAGTCCCGACCCGAACCCTGGAGACGGTGGGTGGGGTCACCTCCAAACTTCACCAACGCCTCATGAACGCACCACACCCACTGGTGACTCATCCACGGACTGTAACAGGACACCGGATCCGAAAAAAGCCCAAACTTCCAGACCCGGGTAGGACCGAAAGAACATACATGGATGGAAATAACTAAGACCAGAACCCAAATCATTTAGATCGGAACCGAAGGAACCGGGAACGTAACCGAAAGAACAAGCACCGGGACGCACCGAGACACCGAATCTCCCGAAAGGCCTCCCGAACCTTCAGTCCCGATCCCGGTCAAGTTTCCACGGACTCTGAAGCAGAAAGCAGAACCAGAATGAAGATTACTTTGTGGATCCTGGGTCTGTTCTCTCTGGTGACTGGTGCATATACACAGGGATTTGGTGAGTTTTTTTTTATAAAGGTGGTTTATTCTATTCCATTTAGTTTTAAACACGGATGGTTAAAGTTATCTTAATACAGACGGGGTTTCTCGGCCATGTTTTAGTTGCGTTACCTTTAAAAAAAAATAGGAACAAACGAACCTCAGGACTAAAATAAACCTGGGGTTAAAGTCGGTCTGCAACAACAAGTGATTATTGAACCAAGGAGTAACTGGAGGTGAAGGATAAGTGCTGGAAACTCAGAGAAACTGTAAAAAATAAATAAAAATAAACACGTGATGCACATTTCAACCACATGGAAACGAATGGAAAAAGAAAAGAAAATAGACTCCTGCACCGATAGAAACCACAAGCAGAGGAAGATTACTCACAACGTAACCGATAAATCAATTCAAAAGTTAAAGTATTCTTTAAAAAAAAACAATAATAAAACGATCATACGTTAATGTAGGTTCTCAGGGTATAATTTATCCACATTGGAAGGTTATTGAGTGAAACATAACGTGCTGGGCACTAACACCCCTCTGCCAGAATGAAGGGATTATCTATAGGTTTATGCTCCAGTGCAACATTCATCCAAAGGATACTACAACCCCTACAGCACAGGTGTAAAACATGCGGCCCGGGGGCCAAATCCGGCCCTCCAAAGGGTCCAGTCTGGCCCTTGAGATGAATTTGTGAAATGCTAAAATGACCCTGAAGATATTGCCAATAATTTTAATTCAGATTCCACATTCAGACCAATTCAATGGCAGGTGGGTCAGAGCAGTAAAATACCACAATGACATATAAATACTCACATCTCAAAATGTTTTCTTCTATTTACAGTAAAACAAAGTAAAATTTTGCAAAAAAAAATAATGTGAATAGCCTGAACAAATATGAACAACCTAAACTGACTGAAGAGAAGTGCACTTTTAACGTCCTGTTACAAGATGTTACCTGCAAGTAAATGATAAATTGAAACATAATAATGATAAAATTATACCTATGTTTTCAGTTTTTTCATGTTTATTCACTTTGCTTTTTAGATGTAAAGATTTTCATCATGTAATTTTACTTTTTTCACCCTAAAACATAGATAAATGTTCAGAGTTGACATTTATATATTATTATGGTGTTATTATACCGGTTTGGCTCACTTCAGATTAAATTTACCTGAATGTGACCCTGAAGTGAAATGAGTTTGACACCCCTGCCCTACAGGAACTCTCTGTTCTTTACAACCAAGATTACAGACTCATTTGTTTACAGCTGCACTGCAACTCACACCGTTTTTGTTTTTTTGCTTTTATTTCTCTCTTTTCTATGTTTTAATTTGTTTATTTTTAAAACGGGATTTTTTTTTCTGAACTGTCATTTTGTTTAATATTTGATTATTTTATTCCTTGGTGATGAGTGTTGGTATATAAATAAATCTGCCTTCCGTTGCTAATAGGCATTTATAAAAAAAAAAAAAAAACAGTTGAAAAGCAATCCTTCAACAGTAACATGTGCTCCAACCCTAGCAAAATCATTTTGTCTTACATTTAGTCCAAAACTAGTGTGCCATTTTGGCAAGGTTCTGGGTGGACGTACAGGCCTTAAATGGCCCATATTCGGGAAGCCAAAATCAAACCAAAGGGAACTGTAAGTCATCCATAAACTAATTTTGGACTTCCAAAATATAGCCACAATTGTCCCAGAAAAGCCCCACGTACCCACGATCCAATCAACAATGAGCCAAACCTGACCCATAGTGCCCAAAGTGCCATAAACCCCCCACCCCCCAGATTTTCAATGAGCCTTTACTAATTATGCATTTACAATATTTGAATATATAAATACCTATGTGTTGAATTAAGTGGAGTTCTCTTCTGGAAATTCACGCCTTTTGCACAGTGTTTTGACTTTACAGAAATATGCTAAAACACATCCATATATATGCAACCAGAAATTCCTGCTCTTTTACTCAATCTTCTGTCTTGCCATAAAAATACCATACTGTCCCAACTTCATCCCACTCTTTTCTCAGTGTTTTGGCATATGTGTACTTTGTCTTACTACACATATGCCATAACTGAGCCATAACCTCCTTATTTAGTATAGATGACCTTAATCATACCACAGTCAAATCAAAAAGAGTTTGCCAAAAGAGAACCAAAGTGCCAAATGTATGCCATCATACTGCAAAAATATTTGATATCTGGGAACTGTTTTTAATATAACCCTGGTTGGATAGCTCAGTTGGTAAGGCACCAGGCTGGTGCATAGGGGGCCCGGGTTCGGTTCGCGGGATGAGCGTCCAGTGAGTTGTGTCAGGAAGGGCATCCGATGTAAAAACTCCTGCCAAATCAAATATGCGAATTGGATTCGCTCTGGCCACCCCAGAAGGGAAAAAGCCGAAATAAATCATCACCACCAATCAAGTAAAGGACAGGATGAATTTTCAATCATAAATTAGAAATGCAGGATCAGAATAGAGTTGAATGGAAAAGCTTCACAATATTGAAATACGATTCAACTATTGAAGTCTACTGATGACAACAAAATCTCAACTGGAAAAAAAGTCTAAAATTATTGATTTTGTTGACCCATGATGATAAATATAGCATATTCTTGGTGTGACTCAAACAGTGCTGAATATTGAAGACATAACTCAAACATAAACAGTGTTGAATATTGAAGAGATAACTCAAACATAAACAGTGTTGAATATTGAAGACCTGACTCAAACACAAACAGTGTTGAATATTGAAGACATGACTCAAACAGCATGAGTCACTTTTGTCACCTCCCTACTAATTGTTGGTGAGTTACAACAGAACATTGACAGGAATGTGAATAATTTTCTGCATAAATTCCTCTGTCACATGATTGAACATGTTGGTAGAGGACTTTCACTCCTTCACACTAAAAGAACACACAGAACCAGAACCACCATGGAACCAACTCTATGTCCGCAGCCTGGACCATTTGCTGAATAAAAGCTAAAGATCATAGTGTTACCTTTTTTATGGAATCGTCAAGTTTCATTAAACTTAAACTCACAGACACTTATTCTAACAGTAGATAAAACATGTCGTCTAATAGTTTACATTATAGCTCTAAAAACTTATCTCTGTTAACTGAGACATCTTATCTGTTAACTCCGTTAACTTAGCACCATTAGCTTAGCTCTTTCAGCTTAGCTCTATTTCTGTTTGATTTGTTGTTAATAACCACATTAAAGATGTCAGAACTGTCAAAGTTTAGTCTAAACTTCAGATCAATGAACGTAAACTTTGCAATAATAACATTCCATAATTAAATTGCTCCCAGTGGAGCCTGGCAACATCTAGCCGCCCACTGGTGTGTGAATGTGTGAATGGTGTGATGTGAATGGGTGAATGCGAGGCCAATGTAAAGTGCTTTGAGTGCCATAAATGTGTAGAAAAAGCGCTATATAAATGCAATTCATTTACTATGTCTGTGTTAGAAAAGTAACAGAATTTTTGGTCTTTTTAAAAAGTATAAATATGATATATTGACACTTTAAATGGTACATTATGTTTCTGCTATTTGCAGGATTGTATATAAAACGGCTGTACAAAACATGAAGTAAACTGAATTTAATTTAATACATTGTAATCTGCTTCATAAACATAATACCTCTAAAAGTACTGTATAAATACTACACGTAAACTCCAAAGTGAAGTTTTATTCATGTTTTTTTGTACTGAACAACAGAAACCTGTATCACACTATATTTAAAGAAACTTCTCTTTCACGTGGACACTGGTCACTACCAACTCCATTCAGAATAGCAATCACCATAGTAACCGTCACAACAGACTCGCTTCCTGATTTGACGAAACACCCAAACACTCTCGGCACATGTTCTTCACATGGTTCCTTTATTTACACAACTATGAACAAAGTCTATTCGGGACTGAGGTACAATCTGTTGAAGACAGAAACTAGACTTGTTCAAAAGAATCAACTCTTGTTTGAAGCTAAAGAACTACCAAGAAGAATGCCAAATTAGTGTTCTTGGCAGTTCTTCTGGTTTGGCTCCGTGGAATGCCTCTGGTTACCAGGAAACAGTGTGATTTAGTATTTCCAGATTAATCTGTCAGATAATAAAGATAATTCTGATACCATTTGTAATCCCAGGAATTCAACAAAAACATCCTATTGTTTGTAATAGAAACTGTATTGTTTAAAACTATTATTCAACTGGAAACAGCTCAGGAAACAAGGGCTTTAAGAACAGTTGAAGTAAATTGTTGAATTAACAATGCTGTTTTTTTTTTTTTTTGTTTTCTTGGCAGATCTGGCTGATGCATTGGACGGCGCCGGTGAGTTTCTGTCTTTGGAATTTTAATCATTCCATATTTACTGGTTGAATATCTAAACTAGTATTTTGCACACAGGAAAATAGTTGGACTCAATCCAAAAACTTAGTTTGATGAAATGCTGAGGCCTGTAAAGACGTTATATCAACTATTAGATAAATAATCGGATCAACTGTCAAATCTATTATCAGATCAATTGTCACATTAACTATTAGATTACTTATCAGTTCAATTATCTAATCAACCATCAGATCAATAATCAGATCCTTTCATTGTCACATGTCCATGTAACTAATATTTTATTTTTTTTAGACTCAACAACCCCACCTCCGCCTAAAAAGAGTGGTTAGTATTTTGGTGCTGTATTAATTTCCACGTGTGTGTTTTACTAAACGGCGTGCTTTCATACTGTGTGTTTTACTGCTGTGTGTGTGTTTTAATGCTGTGATTGATGTTTAAGGTGGTTTTGATGACTCTGCTTTATTGGACGTCAGTGAAAGTGACTACAAACCAGACAAAGGCACAGCAGGAGGTAATACGTGATACTAAGGCTATTTACAGTATATCATCCCTCCATCAACCACACTCCCATCATCCCTCCATCCACCCATCATACATTCATCTGTCAACCACCCATCCATCCATCAATCCATCCACCCATCATCCATCCATTCCATTTTCCTGTTGGTCTGTGTCCAGCCTCTACCTTCCACTGAACTACTTTTTTAATGGATTTCCTTGTATATCATGTCGTCATCATAGTTGATTCCGTTACCATAGTTTCTGTACCGTCAGTGGAACACACTGGTTATAGTGTTATTATCTTCGTCTGTTGTGTTGTGGTTTCCTTGATAACGGCTGAGTCAGAGTGACCTCAATGATGGGTTCTGTTTTTTATTTACAGTCATAATAACCAGTCGAATGTGAGTCTTGCCACAATCATCAAATTCTAGTTGATTCTGTTGAAACAAGGGGGAAAAAAAAAGCTCGTAACAACATTTTCTGTTTTAGAATCGTGATTCTTCTATCATGAATTAGAGTAGGTTGTTAAGGTCAAATATGCATATAAGTCTATAAAAATTGCAAAATCCAGTTCACCTCATATTGAAACCATTTTATCTACATATTAGGAACATAGTGTACACTTTAAAGGGTCAATGTCATATTTATACAGAAAATTATTTTAATATGACATAAAATGATCATCATTAGTGTTTGTAATGCATATGCGTGAAGTTGTTCCACACATGTCCATGTATTGTTTATACTGTATGTGAAGGGAATTTGTCCCTATGGGTGGGCCAGGGGATCTATCTGACCACTCTAGTGGTCACTCACTAAGAGTTGTGAGTCCCTCTGGGGATGAGAACCGTAAAGAATTAACTGTCAGAATCCTTGAACAGAAGTGATATAACTTCACCAGTGGTTGTTTCGTCCACTGAACTCAGCTATAAATGGACAGAATGGAGTTGGATGGGAAATATCAGCATGTCTTCTACATGTCTTAACCTAAACACTAAACTAAACAATTAAATCATAGGTTGTTTTCCACGGTCTGTCGCAGTCCCTTAATAGTATGAAAAAGAAACAACTATTCTGTTTCAGGATGTTTTTCACGTGAATCCCCAACAAAGACACAGTCCATGTAATGCTGGTTGTTATAAGTGTCTGTTGTCCAGAGGAAACCTCAGACTGATCAGAACCACATGTTGGATTTAGTTCACATTCTACCAATAGTAATCCAACCCACTTATTTACTGTGGTTTTTGGAAAACTGACTTCTGATCATCATATTTGTTTGGAATGCAGGTCACGGACCAGCCCCTGGACACGATCCTCATGGTAAGACCCATATCCTGGCCTTTATCAGTATTAATTGGTATTATTTGGACCGTTATTAGTATTATAGTAACCTTTATCAGTATTATGACCTTATCAGTATTGTGGTGACCAGTGTCTGTATTATCCTGACTGTTAACATTGTTGCAATGACAAGTATCTCTTATATTGTCCGCTAGTGGTATCTGCAGGGTTAACCCAGTTCTGTTCTTTGCAGCTGGAGCTGATCAGCCTCAACAAGGTAAGTCCATCTTTTTGTCTTCTGAGCTGCTGCTGATGCATTTCCTGTCTCTGTGTTGGTCATTGTGATGCATCCCAACGGAAACCATTCCTTCTGGAGCTGGGCATTTCCTGTTTCCTGTCCTTAGTGGTGCTACTGTTTGATTTACTTTGGACAGAGCTCATACATTTTCCTTGGGTGTTTGTGAGGTTCTAGGTTTTTCAGGTCTCCACTTTTGGGATGGTGGGTATTTTCTTTGGATAAAGTCTGCCCACGTCTGGTGTTAGGTGATGAAGACTGTTCAGCCCCGACATTGATAGGTGTATTTTTAGATCTGATCCTGTTCAATTCTGATGATACAGTATATTAGAAGTTTGTCTGTACTAGTGATACGTCCATGTCATACAAGACAAGTCCATAATAACATTGTGCATATTGGGAATTACCCTAGTGCTGAAGTGACTGGGGGATGGGTCGCAGTAATGGGACTCGGTCACAACAGAGAATGGTGCATATCTTTGACACACACTGCTTTTGTAATTCAGTGTGGTGAACTTCACATTAATTCAGACTCCCGACCATTTAGCCAATAAAATGTACAAACCAGGGAGTAGAATCAAGTGAACCCAGTTTGAACCCAACAGAACCCATTAGACCAGGATCCGGTCAGTGTTGTTCTCACGGTGAGCCTTATTAGAACCCATTGGAACCCAACAGAAGCCATTAGATAACAATCTAGTCACTGTTGTTCTCAGAGTTGGCCTTGTTGGAACCCAATAGAACTCATTAGACCAGACTCCAATCATTGTTCTCCGGGCTGGCCTTGTTTGAACCCATCAGACCCCAACAGAATTTGTCAGACCATGGTCCAGTCACTTTTGTTCTCATGGGTCCCCTTACTACAACCCATTAGACCTCATTAGAGCTGGTTGGGTCAGGATTCTTCTTGATGTTGGCCCCCAGTCTGGTCTCTCTGGCTAAAACCCTGCTTCGATTGTGTGTCGTTGCAGATTCAAACCTTCTGTGGGGCCAAATCCTGAAGATGCTAAATGCTAACATGCCAGAGGAGTTCTATACATGGATGTTCAACCTAAAGCAGACGCTCACACCTCTGTTAGAGCGAGTCATGGACCTGATGCAGGCGTTACCGTGATGTCCATATGACACCCACGGGCAGATATTGCATTTATTATTCTGGGGTTTTAATATTCACTATTTTGGTGTGTGGGTTAAGGAGCATCTTACACATCGTCACCTTCATAAAATAACTGCCTGTCATTTTCAGCATCCTGTCCTATTGAAAGAGTCCACTTGAATGTGTGAGGTTGTCAGGTTGTGTTCTATGTTCTGGTCCTGTGGTCTGGATGCAGATCCATCTCCAATAGACGTGGGTGGTACTTTGACTGGAGGAGAACTCAACTCATTCAATCACAGTCCATATATGACTGACATCACTGATCAATAGGAACTAGATTGATATGTGGAACCACTGACATGTTATAAAACATCAATATGTGGATCATTAGAAGGAAAGGAACATTTAGAATGAATAGAGTTCCTCAAAAATGATAAAATACTAATTTTGCAAAACTGTGAAATAATGCAGACATACCATATATAAAATATTAAATTAATCCGACCATTAGTTGAATCAGAGATTTTAAAGAAATTGCAAATGAAGATGACTTGTGCCTAACCCAATAACTTGTGGCCACTCGAGCAGTGAGTTAAAAACTGACTTGGGAGTTTATTTGATGAAGGTGACATAATGTATAGATTCAGTTGATTCAGTGATGTTTTGAGGTCAATAGAAACCTTTATTTATGGGCACCTAAGGACATCTGGATGGGACTTTGGACACTGCTGCATTGTGAAAATGTAAAATGTAAAACAAGTGACGAGTCATGCAGTGGCATGCTGGCTAATTGGGAGAGAACTCTTTAACGCTAGGCTAAGAGTCTGAGCTGCTGTTTCAGAAGTGTCATGTGTGATAGTTACCTCGGACAAACATAGCTACGACCTGGAATGAGTGAAGGAAAGTGGAACATGAATGGTCCAAACCCAACCCACGTTCTGAAACTCACAAGGAGCTGCTAAAGTTTATGTCCAAACAACTCAGAGTAACCTTTGACCCCTGCCTGTCCTGTATCCTCGGTACTCTCAGATTGACCTTTGATCCCTGCCTGTGGTGGATCCTGGGCCCACTCTGAGCTGTTTTACCCATTGGTATTTGTAGATGTTTGGGTGTGGTTTGTTCATTCCTCATATGTTGTAGATGACACATTTATATGTATATGTCGGTGCTTTCAATGCAAATATGACTCATTAGGTTTGCTTGGGGGGGTTTCTGATCCCTGGTCTTTCATTCTGAAGTTCGTACATAAACCTGATTAAATGTAAATTTCATGTACTTATCTGTCATCCATCCATCATTACTATTAATATTATATATGCAGTTTACTAATGGTGGAAACCACCCGGCTGGATGGTTCAGTTGGTAAGGCACTGGGCTAGTGCATAGGGGACCTGGGTACAATTCCCGGGATGACCATCCAGTCGGTTGTATCAGGAAGGATATCTGACGTAAAACTCCTGCCAAGTCAAATATGCTAATTGAACTTGCTGTGGCGACCCCGGAAGGGAAAAAGCTGAAAGAAATCATCACTAAACCATAACCCACTCCAAACACTGGGAGGATCAACTCATTCCATTTATGGAAAAGCTTTAGCATTTTCACAAGTTGACATTATGAAATGTTCATATACATTGTTCAAATAAACTGGCTCTTAAGTAATAATATTGTGTAATATGTTCATTATTAACTTGGACATAAAGTTCCTCTGTTGAAGATGGTTTGCGATTATTGAGATTATATTTGTACAAAAACTCAAACTCTTGTGTCTAAAATGAAATGTTAAATGCAGAAACTAATCTTTTCTCTTTCAACTGAAGGCTCAAGACAAAGGTGTTAGATTTAGGGCTGTATTAGTCTGCTAAAGGTCTAGAGCAGGAGTCGGCAACCTTTACCTTGCTAAGAGCCAAATGCACCCATTTCCAAGGGTAGAGACAACGCCAGGAGGTGCACAGCATCGTCTATTCATATATCTCACATAACAGGAGTACTCAGTGGAGACACCCGTGTATCATTTACAACACAATGAAACCAACACTGGCCCCATCACAATACACTAAGTCAGTAAGCAAAAATTGTTGGGTTTTTTTAAATCCATTCTTCTCTCTTAACAATTTAAACAACAACACTATTTAACTATTTAATGCCAATTTATACAGTTTATGTTAACAATTTGAATGTTCACATAACCCTGGATGCAAACAAAAGGGTTATGTGGGATTCAATGTCCCCCACAAGAGCCGCTCTTAATACATAATTATATAGAAGCATGCAATCCTGTTGATGTTTGGATCCACATATGTATATGAGCAGGAGTTCAACAACAAAGAATTTCATTAAAAGCAAACATCATGCAAGTCTCACAAGTACGTCACAGATGCAGGTGACGGCATACATCCCAGATGTGCAGACACACATACATACATACATCCCTGATGTGCTGATGCTGAGGTTTAGTTGTAGAAATCACATCAACCCAGTGTGATAAACAGAAATATTCTATATATATGTTGAGCATACATTCGTACATATGCATTGTTCTTTTTACTCAGGCTGATAGTTGACTGCACATGCAAAATGGACTGCAATTTTGGTGTACTACTGGTGTATACTATAAGTTCGGCATTTATTTTCCATTGTGTATTGCAACCAGAGGTGAAGATTGCGCTCAGCTGCTAAACTTTGTTAGCATGTTAGCGTAGGCACATGAATAGAGCAAATTATTTTGAGGATAGGGCTCTAAAATAGGTCAAATTGCCGAGCTAAAGGTGCTATTAGCTATCGAATCTTTGTGGATCTTTAGTATTTTACTTGAAAGTAACCCTAAACACAATGCCTTTTTTTTAAGTTCAAGATGTTTTGATGCATGTACAAATGTAATTTAGTTTTCTCTGCAGTGGCTCATTGATTTCATAAGATCTAATGATCGACGGGACTCCAAGTACATACTTCTTCATGTTCACACAAACGCCAGGGGTTGGCATTCCAAGTTTTGAATCGCACACTGGCAGATGTCGCATGGTTATGACAGGTATTAAGAGCAATTGTTGTGGGGATCTGTTGTGTTGAGTCACATGACCCATGTTGTTTGTGACCATGCACATTGTTAACAAACTATCAGCATTAAAAGAAAGACGGGTTCAGTGTCGGATACTTATATAGTTCTGGTATACTTGTTGTGTAAATAGTTAAGTGAGAATAAAGGATTTAAAAAAGACATCAGTGTAAACAGTACTATAAACAGTGAAAATATTGCACATCAATGTAAACAGTACTATAAACAGTGAAAATATTACACAT
>JAPTHA010188275.1:0-12189 GCA_029814585.1 Gymnapogon annona | reverse complement strand
ACTCTAGAGTGGAACACAAGCTAATAAATAAAGCCGTTCAATACAGTGCAATAGTTTCCATGTATGTATTAATAACAAATAAATCATTTGTGTAGCTCAAAAAGGAGTGGGAAGAAGAAAAACTGATATAATCCCCCCTCCCTCTTCTCATTTACAACACAACACATAGCTGAAGCTTCCTTAATAATAAATTAAACCTATGGAGTCATAATAATAGAAATAACAAAATAATAAACAGATTAGGAAAAGGGATGTATAGTTCATTCTGTAACTAGGTCCAATTGGCAGACAACATCTTATAATACATTAGAAATCAAATCAAATAGAATTTCACTGGGGATGGATAAGGTAGTAGATAAATCTGCAGGATTATGGCAACACGTTGGCTGCGTGTGAAAATATACCTTCATTAACTAACAACCCAAAACTATGGAAAACACAGCTGGTTCAGGTTTGATTGTAGGTCAATTACTTGATGCCTACTGAAAAATTTCTATTGAACAAATCCTCAGAATTCATATAAAGGTAACATGTATATCATACATCATCCCTGTATACAGGGCCACTGAAACATTTTAGTTACTGGTCATTTTTCTACATCTGAAGCGTCAAAACATTGTGTGACTGTACTAAATTCAAAATACAACTTCCATCACAGTTTCGGCTCCAGTATTAATGAGTGGTATGACCCGGCTGGATAGCTCAGTTGGTAAAGCACTGAGCTAGTGTGTAGGGGATACCGGGCTCGATCCCTGGTAAGAGCGTCCAGTGGGTTGTGTCAGGAAGGGCATCCGGCGTAAAAACTCCTGCCAAATCAAATACGCGACTTGGATTCGCTGTGGTGACCCCGGAAGGGAAAAAGCCAAAAGAAATCATCATTATAGTATGGTTATGTGGATACTATCTGTACACATTTTCAATCAGTTTTATGGCTTATAAACTAAAAATGGGCATTCCAAAGTTTGATCACTGGCCAAATATATACTTATTTTTAAAATTTACCTCTTGAAAAGTCTTATCTGTCAATGACCCATAAACTTTTTACATGCAGCCAACATGTTACCATATTATAACACTTCTCTACTACCTTACCCGTCATTAGGGAAATTGAAACGAAATGAAATTGAAATGATTCAATTTATAGTGTATAAGATGTTGTCTGTCAATTGGATATAGCTAGAGTGAAAGAGACACCAGTTTTCCTAATCTGTTATTGTGTTATTTGTATTATCGTGACTCCATACAGATTTAATTTATTATTAATGAAGCCTATTATTTGCTGTGTGGTATAAATGAGAAGAGAGTGGGATTATCTCAATTTTCTTCTTCCCACTCCTTTTCGAGCTACGTAGCTGGTTTACTTGTTTTTACCAAGTACACAGAAACCTCTATTTTTAATATTTTTAAAAAATTGACCTTTTGAAAAGTTGTATTCGTCAATGACCCGGTGTATGTCAACAGAACAGTACCTGTCAACAACTAATAACAACAGAACAGACCAGGTGGCCCAGCGCTACTAGTCTCACTTAATACAAGACAGTTTGTTAGTTTAGATAAGACTATATGCATTGGCTTTACGGAGCTTAAAGCACCAAATGTTAGTATACAAACGAAACACAGACTCTTATTTACCTGGAACACTGCAGTCAGCGCAGACCTCCGTGTTTCGCAGGCGTTTTGACATCCTTATCTTCAAGTAATGTCTATTAAAACCAGCCGAATGTTATTTCCGTAAAGCTAATCATTGATTACCTTCCGCGTTAGCTAAAGTGGCTAAAACACCTCACAACACCGAGCCGCTACTTGGTTTAACTGTTGCTTGCTTTGCTGCTGTGGCTAGTGCTCGCGTCCAAACCATTCTAATGTTATTCCGGAAGTGGAAGGGTACCGAAGCTTAAACTGGCTGCGAGTTGGCCGAGTTAGCGACTAGCACCTGACTAAGCTAACTAGTCCGTCTCCGTCGGCTAATCGACACTTCTCAGTCTGATGGACCGCAGCGGGACTGTAAGGCGCTCCTGTATTCCCAACAGCAGCTGCGACTGTGACCTAAGACCTAACATAGTTTATTTATGCCCCGATTGTAGCCTCGCAGGAAATTGAGTTCTCCATAAATCGGCTTTGTAAAAAAAAAAATACGGTTTCTCTATATTGATTACATTTGAAGGTATTTAATAGTAGTTCAGCTTTTATGGCCAGGAGCACAAATTTTGATAGATAATGCAAAAAAAATTTTCCTGTCAGGCAACTCATGGGGATTATATTAATAAAATATCTGGAGGTGTTTATTTTATTCACCCTCGTAGGACTGTACAGAGTGTATAGTTAAAAGCTGTTAATATCACGACTTTTACTAGTTTTTAACACTGACCATGCTTTGAGACACAGAGGCCATCCGTTTAGAAACATACAAAACAACAATAGTTAATAACTTCAACAGTGTACACATCTTTTTTGTGTTCTTTTATGCTGCTGTGTTTGAAATTCCCCCTCGCGGGACGAATAAAGGTATATTCAATTCAATAATGTGTTATGTGAAATCCTGTGTTAATGGTTTACAGTGGTGTAATTATCACGGCAGTGTGGCAAAATGATCATTATTTACAAATAAGATAAACACTTGTAAATTAACAGTGTGGTTTTAAATTAGATTAACAGGTTATGTAGCAAGGACAGCAGGCACGTTTGAGCTAGCTGTAAAGGTGTAGATTTTTAACGTCTCTCAATGAAGCGTCACTTGGCAACGGTCAATTTCGTTATTGGACAATCGAATTGATTTTTATTGCGCAGTTGTTTATGGCATCGTTGTAATATTCCAATCATATAACCACATCATATTCTGATATGGAAATACAAAAAAAACGTGAAACTGAATCGCGTCCTTATGGACATTCTGCGATAGCTACATTATTTTGACACCCCTGTGAATGGTAGCGTCCAGCTAGCCGGAGCTGACTATTTGTTTTTTTGCCAGGCGACTGTTTAATTTACAAATTTTGTAGATGCTATGGGCATACAAAGTAAACTGCTGTTATTACAAAGACATTGTATTCTTATTTAAACGGGTACTGTATCCAACTTACATGGAATCAATGAGACTAAAATGCCGTTTATAGTGTAGTACACCCCTATCAGTATTGTGTATCATTCCGGGCACTTCCTTGTTCAAAAGTTTTTATTTAGGGAAGGCTTGATTTCAAAAGTTGGACACCAGGTTGGGTATTTCGACGTGATTGCTGCCAAATACTAAGAGTGTTCATGACATTTACCTCAAATTTCAGCCTAACTGTCGTCTTCACATGGCTGGGTCTGTAAGTAGGTGGCTAACGTTGCACTGAGAGGCTCCGTGTAGAGGAAGATGTCCATAGCTAACGTTAGCCGAGAGATCAGGGGGAAGTTTCCACTGCACTCCGCGGTGTGGGAGAATGATTACAGGAACCTGGAAGAACAAGTCAAATTACCTCAGGTTGGTACAAAAAAAAACAATGAATATGTTCTAAATCTACATGTTCTTAAGATGAGACCATAAGTGAGCTGTAAATCTCAGAGCTGTTCTGTTAATGTAGGCCAGTCCCGTCTTTTTATGACATGTTAATAAGGAGTAGTGGTAGTAGTAGTAGTAGTGCTAGTAGTGGTAGTAATGGTAGTGGGCCTAGTGGTGGTAGTCGCAGTAGTAGTGGTAGTAGGACTAGTAGTGGTAGTAGGAGTAGCAGTAGTGGTAGTAATGGTAGTAGGAGTAGTGGTAGTAATAGTAGGACTAGTAGTGGCAGTAGGAGTAGTGGTAGTAATAGTAGGACTAATAGTGGTAGTAGGAGTGGTAGTAATGGTAGTAGGAGTAGTGGGAGTAATAGTAGTAGGACTAGTAATGGTAGTAGGAGTAGTGGGAGTAATAGCAGTAATGGTAGTAGGACGAGTAATGGTAGTAGTAGTAGTAGCACTGGTGGCAGTGGTAGTAGTGGTGAATGGAAAATGTTCTTTTACACCTTCACTACACTGCTTGTTTCTTCTTGTTTTGCAGTGTATTGTTAACCAGACCAACACCACTGACTTATCCAGTAATCTGACTTCATTTACATAGAAATACACTTATAGCTTCATATTTAATGTATTCAGTTGAGTTGAAATGTGTTGTTTATGTGCTGTTTGTCTCGTACCCAATCTTAACCCTTTCATGCACAGTGGTCACTACAGTGGAACAGTTATTTTAAAGTTGTTGTCTCTTATACGAATCAGTCTTAATGTCACAGTTGTCAAAAAAAATCCTGAATTAGGTTATCATAGTTCATGCATGAAAGGGTTATTGTCCAACGGGTCATTATTACTACACCTTTAGAATGATTTATGGTATTGTATTGGATGAGAGTTAATAACCTACTGTGTGTATGAATTACATGTTTAGTCCAACAGTATGACTTTTGGTCAGACATGAAACATTCACCTAATCATTAGAATGGAAAATGTTCTCTTACAACTTCATTACAGTGCTTGTTACTTCTTGTTTTGCAATGTGCCATTAACCGGAGCAACACCACTGACTTATCCAGTAATCGGACTTGATTCACATACAAATTCATCAATAGGTTCATATTTAATGCATTTAGTTGAGTTGAAATGTGTTGTTTATGTGCTTAACTCATTGCCTGCCAGACATCAGCCAACGTTATCTGTCTACCTGTCTCAAATGACGGCTATAGACGTCAATGGCAGGCAAATGTCCAACAGGTCATTATTACTACACAGTTAGAATGACATCAGACATTGTGTTGGATGATAGTTAATAATGTAGTATGTGTATGAATTGCATGTTTAGTCCAACAGTATGACTCATAGCCAGACATGACGTTTGGTATTGTCCGTACAATGACTTGTACTTGGCTGCTGTGGCCATTATGATGAAGTACACTTGAGCTGAAATGTGTTAACCAGCGACTAAGTAATCACAGCATAGAAATGTTTTGTTCACTTGTCACATGCGTGCTACTGATTACAGGCAATGAGTGGGTAAATGGGAGTCAGTGTGGGTTACCTTTTATTGTAAAACCCCGATAGGTAGTATTATACAGTGAATGTTTGTTTTTCCTCTTTATTTTCTCAGAATGACATTGAGACGGTGGATCCCAGAGGTCGCACACCTTTGCATCTGGCCGTGTCACTTGGACATCTGGAGTCAGTGAGGGTCCTTTTGAGACATGGTGCTGCTGTAACAAAGGAAAATGCCAAGAACTGGACAGGTGAGGCACAAAACAACTACACGATCAGCAGAAAATACTGTGGGCCAAGAACATAGTAGTAGCAGTAGTAGTGGTAGTAGCTGTAGTAGTAGTAATTGTATGTTGTGTTGTGGATGTGCTTTAGAGCCTTTGTGGTTTATTTATTTAGCGACTCCATCATACTATTCATCTTCCGTAAGATTTCTTGTAAAACTGTATGACTGCTTGCAGGAATACACTTTCACTTTCTCTTCTTATTACCAGCATCGTTGAGGTTTTTAATGGATAGTTTCCGCCTTGGGACCAAATGCCATAAAAGGTTGAGTGTTGTGTTTTTTTCTTGACAGTGCTACAGGAGGCAGTCAGCACCGGAGATCCAGAGATGGTGCAGTTAGTGCTCCAGCGCAGAGACTACCTCAAAGCCTCCACTGCTCTGGGAGGAGTGCCTGAGTTGCTGTCAAAGATCCGAGAGGTGTTTATCTTAGATTAATGTCGCATTCTTAACTTCCATATGTAACTGACCAGTAATAGTAGTAACGGCTCTGTTTCTCTGTCCATCACTAGTCTCCAGATTTCTACATGGAGATGAAATGGGAGTTCACAAGTTGGAGTAAGTTCTTAGATATGCCTTTACCTTTATTTGTCCCACTCGGGGGAATTTCAGATTTCAAATTTCTTAATTTTGTCGGTAGATGTATGCAAAGAGTAAAGGCGCTTTTTCACCATAAGAACAAAATCCATATGTATTGTCATATAATTGCCAATTACATACGCCACTTTCCCACTGTAGAAACCTTTTGTATTTCTTAGGACCTTTTTTATAGCACATTCCGACAGCACAGTTGTACGAACTACAACTAATAGTCCTTAGCTCCTACTCACAGGCAGGTTCTTTTTCAGTTCTACAGGAAGTACACGGTCAGTGTTTGCTGATTGGTAGATCTCAAGCCACGCCCATTTCCACATTTTCAGAAGAGAGAGTGTGTTATGGTGAATATAGTGTGACTGTGATCAGGTCGTAGACATAAGTCCTGTTACTTTAATACAACAATATACATCAGTTTATACAACAGATCTACAAACAACATTTCAGGTGACCTTTGACCTTTCCCGTTGATGCATCATCGGCAGTGTTTCCACCCTATCATATCTGCATCTGTGTTAACTCCTGTGAAGAGAACAAACACGTGTCTTGGTGATAAAGAGAAGACAGTAGAGTGTGTCCACATATGTTCATTGTGTTGTTGATTATGGGATGTATAAGGCTAAATCCACCTTCACTCTGCTGTTGACACGTCCACTAAACAATTTATGGAGATTGTCTTGGGCTTATTTGTATTCTATTCTATAATATTCTTACATTTTGAACATAAATATAGATAATTTTCCATCCCTGTGTGTGTGTGTGTTAGTCGTAGTCAGTGTGAAATCACTTTGGAAGATGCAGAATAAGATTGCGTCACGCCGCTCCGTACCATGGTTCTACTGCCTGTGTGAATGCACAACCAAAAGTTCCCCTGGGGAGAGTAGTTCCTACAACTCAATTACAGGTACAGGATAGGAACTGAAACTAAGATAAATGCTACTATTCTGTGGGAAAGCGTCTTAAAATAAGCCACATGTGTTCAGTAACCTGAACAGGGCTGTTACTGTTACACGAGTAAGCTACTGAAATGCACCCTGTGATTAAACATCTGTTGAGAAGACAGACCATGTGACTGCTGAGAAGTTGCACCAGGTTCATACAGGACGAACCACATACCTGCGTCTTAACGTGGATGTTTAGTTCTGAGTCACATCTTTGTGGGTGTGTCTGCTAATCCATTTCCTCCATTGGTAATTATTGGTTTGTCGTTGCGTCACAGTCCCTCTTCTGTCCCGGGTATGTCCGAGTGATGTTTGTCGTATTTGGAAAAGTGGTGCCAGTCTGCGAGTAGATGCCACGCTCCTCGGCTTTGAGAACATGACCTGGATCAGAGGTCGCCGGAGCTACATCTTCAGAGGAGATGGTGTGTGTTTTAACTGTTAGCCTAAGTGTGTATCTAAATGTTTGTCTGTGGGGTTAGTGGTTGTTGGTTCAAAATGCCTTACAACAGGCATGTCAAACATGTGGGCTGGGGGCCAAATGCAGCCTGCCAAAGGTTCCAATCCGGCTCATGGGATGAATTTGTGAAATGCAAAAATGAAACCTTAGATTTCCAAAAATTATAGTTCAAGTTACATGTACAGACTGGGAAAAATATTATAATAACACATAACTACAACTTCAAATTTTTGAAGTATTTAGATTTCTGTGGAAATGTAAATATTTTCATGTATTTACATTAAAATAAAGAATCAGAATGCACTATATTGTCATTGTATGTGTGTAGAAGATTGTAGAGTTTCTCCTTTTACATTGCAATGAAATATAAGAGAATGGAATAGAAAGACAGTGCAAAGAAAAAATAGAACATACAGTGCAAATAAAATTGTATTGCACAGATGGTAGATGGTTGAGTGATGGGGATCGTTCAAAGAAGGCGGCACGCTTGGACATAGCAGCTAATGGCTCCCCCATTCAGTGCTTTTTTTTTTTTTCTTGCACAATAAAACAAAGTATCATTTCCCAAAAAACAAATATAAACAACCTGGACAGAAGTAAATGTAATGGTTGAAGAGATGTAAATGTCATTTTAACAATATTCTACTTGCTACTAAATGTTTTGTGTATTTGTAGATCCACAGTGATCTGTAAGTTGTAGTGAATATGTGTAAACTGAGGTTATATATAAGTGAGTCTTAAGGCTGGTGATGTTATTGACATCGTTTTAAAGGACAGTTTGGAGACAATCATTTTCATCATATAAGTAAAGTTTGGAGTTGACATTGATATGTAATTCTGTTATTTTACTGTACCCGCCCACTTCACACAAAAATTAGCTGAATTTGGCGCTTGAACTAAAATGACTTTAACACCCTTGCCTGAGATTTATCATTGACTGCCTTGTGACAGATTCATGTGCAGAGCTGATGGAGGTGAACCATGATGATCAAGTGGTGGACACCGAGCGTTTCAACATATCCCAGGAAATGGAGGATGTCACTCTGGAGTCGATGCAGCCTGCTGAACAGGAAGTTGCCAAAAGACTTACTACACCTATTGTCAACACATATCTGGACACCAAGGATATCGCCTTCGACAGGTGAGTGTTTCACAAAGTACCTCACGCTCCATACAAATGGTTTTATTTATATACACACACACACATATATATATATATATATACTGTATATATACATACATATTTCTTAATACAGGTAATAATTGCATTCTGCTTAGTGTATGATGTGTATATATTGTTTTTTGCAAATATTACTATTGCTGTTTCCCTCTTTTCCTTAATTTTTATATCTTTTATATTGTTATACTGACATGGACCACCTGTAACAAAACAATTAAAAAAGCATTCTGATGCTGATGACTCTTCACACATTCACAAGTGATGTGTTTGATGCAGAAAGCTGTTATTAAGCACTCTTATTAAAAATGCTGTTGTTTAAAACAGGAACAAGTCTGGGATCTGGGGCTGGAGGACCGACAAAAGTGAAGTAGTCAATGGATTTGAAGCCAAGGTTCACAGTTTTTTATAGGTTTTAAAGTTTTAAATAAAGTGTATTACCATCTACAGGGTTTCTGTAAAGTCTGGACACATAGGATAATTGGATAAATTGGACTACTCTCTTTGGACATGACCATTCTTCGTGTCCACTGAGAAGTAACAGCTCAACTCTTTTTTTTTCCTTTGACATAGCCATGCTTTATCTATGGAGGGGAAAAAAACAATTAATCGAATGAAAAATATCCAATTTTCTTATCTGTCCAGACTTTACGGACACCCTGTATAACATCGGAGCCTCTTGATAATACTGATACCTCTTTCTCATTGTGTTTTTAACATTTTCATCAGGTTTTCAGTGTGAACAATGTAAATGTGGTAATTAGAACAAGGACGGAGCATCTTACAGATGAGGAGAAAGCTCGGATAAAAAGTGAGAAACATTATTGTGTACACTTGATGTAATTGACATGACTCTTGTAAACATGTAATAATCCTGCATTAGCAGAGACGGAAGGTAATTTTTTGTGTTGTTTGGCAGGTGAGAGGAACATCCTAGAGTCTCTGCTGGGAACTGTGGAGCAGCACATAAGTGCACAAGGGGTAAGATGGACATGTATTATATTCATGAGATTGTCACGTTTAATTTCCACCACCCTGGTTGATGCAGCTTTTGGATGAACTCTATAGGACCTCACTCTGGAGTATGCAACTGCCAACAATCCCACTGCCATCACTCCTGAGGAATATTTTGATCCTGACTTTGACCTGGGAGACAGGGACATTGGCCGACCAATTGAACTCAGCATTCGAACACAGAAGTAAGACAAAGTTTTATTATCATACACATCTAAGATAGTCATTCTCTGTAGTAACTTTTAGTTAATAGCACATTTGAACAATACCACAATGTGGTACCGAGGTTGGAAAATTCTATGAAAAAAAGAAGTAGGATGTTCTACAAGATATGGAACCATTTATAAACTACATGGAAAATTTACCACTACACCACATTGGTTCTGCTCTATATACCTGAGCAGGGCTTGTAGGACTTAAATAGATCAGAGGTCAACATATATCTCTCTGTGACTCATTTTTTGTCTTGTTTGTTTTGGGGTTTTTTTGTCTGTTGTCTCTGATCCTGTCATTGTGGGCTGTGAATGTCCTCTTGTAGTGTATGAATGTAACTAATATTGTCTAATGAAAAACCAAATTTTTTTTAAAGAACAATTGCATGACTAATGCTCTCCTTATGCAGGTTCAAGGGTACATTATGGATGAGTGAGGAGCATCCCCTGTCCCTGGTGGAGCAGGTGACTCCGATCATCGACCTCATGGCCCGGACAAGTTCCCATTTTGCAAGGCTTCGAGACTTTGTCACCCTGAAGTTTCCTCCTGGGTTTCCTGTCAAAATTGGTTAGTGACTTTCCTGTCAAGTGTTACTTAAACTGACACACTGAGCAGCGCTTAAATGCTGTCAATGGTGTAAGTACCAGAGAAGGAGTGTGATTTTTGTGACCAGCGCTATCCTCCTTAACTCTTAAGGTAGGGGTGTCAAACATGTTGTCCAGCCGCCAAATTCTGACCCCCAAAGTTTCCAATCCAGTCCATGGGATGAATTTTTTAAATGCAATAATTACACATGAGATATTTGCAAAACTAATAGTTCAGGTTCCATGTACAGACTAAAAAATATCATAATACCCTGAACTAAAAAGAGTTTGACACCCCTGCTCTAGGGGGATACAGTGATTTGAAGTATTTTTCTTTATCTATTCTTAAGAATTTTTCCTAATTTAGAGTTTTGTGTAAGTTGACCTCCCATCCAACAACCTACTGTTCCTGTGCTATATCAGTACATTTATAATCATTACTTTTGACTGTTTGCTTTATTTTTATTTTATTTATTTTCCATGTTGCTTCTGTGCCACTCTTTGCCCTTCTTAATTGCCGGATAAATAAAGGTTTTTCTCATTTGATCACTATAGTCTCCATTTGTCATCTCTTATGTGCTTTTTTGCAGAGATTCCCCTCTTTCATGTGCTAAATGCCAGAATCACCTTTGGTAATGTCAATAAATGCACCACAGAAGAGGACGCAAACACAACACCAGCAGCTACACCAACATCTTCAGGATGTTCAGCTGAAGAAGAAGAAGAAGAAGGTGCAGGTATGAATGGAACCAGCCTCTAAATGGTTTAATACAGTAGTCCCCAACCCCTCGGCCGTGGACCATTACCAATCCATGAGTCAATTGGTGCCGGGCCGCACAGAAAGAATACACAACTTACATTATTTTTGTTTTATTTATTATGGAATTCTGAGTGATGTTTTATTTTGAAAAATTAGCGGATTCTCTGTCTATTGACACACGTCCAGATGGTCACATCTGTTACCTACATCCACTACCTTCTTCAAAAGGCTGTTCCCAACACATAATACATCAGCATTAGCTAAATTGTAACCCCCAAACTGGAAAAATTAACAAAAAAAACAATCTCTTCGTTTGGTTTCTTTGGTTGTAGAGAGGCCGTTACTCGTTATGTTGTTACTGCTAATAAAGTTACATACACAGTGGATTCAACCTATTATATTTACTAAATACCAGTTTTTATGTGTGTCCTATCATTTTATTTTGTTGTATTCATCCATCACAACTTAGAGATCTGTGAAAATACTGTCAGACAATAAACAAAATAAAGGTCTGTGGCACAAAAAGGTTGGAGACCGCTGGTTTAATATGTTGACAAATAAGTGCTTTGTATTCTCAACTCTGTTTTGGTCCATCTAGCACCACCTCCATTCCAAGTGAGTACCTCAGTGTTTGAGGTGCCTTCCAACTACCACCGTCGAGGTGGAAGTCGCCACACACCCATGTCCAACAATGATGAAGAGCTTTTGCAGTACGCCATCCATCAAAGTCTCCTGGACTCTCAAGGAGTCCCAAACCAGGTCAGAACCAAGTACAGTGCTGTATTCCTCCAATTTTTCACTGTTCTTGTCTAGCTCTGTTCAGTGCTCCTTGTGTTTCTGTGTTGCAGGATGGAATTTGGGATGATGCTGATGGGGAATTCACCTACGTAATGCCCAGCAGTCAGAGTGACAGGTAGGAACACATTAAGGCTGCAAGTACCGGACGTGCATGATTACAGTTATCTTCATAAGGTTACATTACCTGCCAGAATGTCCACGGGACAGTCTTGGATTGATTGATTGAATGCCTTTATTCGTCCCCGGAGGGGAAATTTCAAAAACAGCAGCCAAAACAAAGAGGAGAAAAAAAGAACACGAGCAGAAACAGATATGCAACAGCAAAACTGAATCCTGCACAACATGGACAACAAAGACAGTATACATTATTGAAGTCCCAGAGAAGATAACGA
>JAPTHA010188222.1:0-12194 GCA_029814585.1 Gymnapogon annona | reverse complement strand
GGACAGAACCCTGGGGAACACCTGAGGTGAGGGGGAAATTGTGTGAAGTAAAGGATTTGAGTTGAATGAACTGAGTGCAGTCAGAGAGGTAGGAGTGGGACCAGGAGAGGGGTACGTTGTGGCACGTGGCTTTGACGAGAGCAGTTGCCAGGAAGAGACTTTGGATTGTTTTATGAGGGCAGATATTGGTTGATATTGGCGAGGGTAAATGAAGAGAGCAGATGGATGGGGGATGGGGAAGGTAGAGCAGAGGAGATTGAGGCAGAGGATGGGGTGAGTTGTTGGTGGATGTGCTGGATTTTTGAAGTGAAGAATAATGCCAGGGTATTGCAGAAGTCTGTGGAGTACAGGTGGGATGGGAATGAGGCAGGAGGTCTTGTTATTTTAGATTGGAGATTGTAAAGTGTTTGTGTATTGCCTGTATTTGAGTTGATGTGGTGTAGTGTGCAGATTTGGCTTTTGTGAAGGAGTCCTTGTAGTGCAGAGTGTGGTTTGTGTACATGTCTTTGTGAATAGTGAGTCCAGTTTTCTTGTATAGTCTTTCCAGTTGGCGACCTTTTGCTTTGAGTTGCCTGAGGGTGGGGGTGTACCAGGGTGCAGTGTGTGTGAAGGAAACTGATCGTGTTTTGAGTGGAGCCAGAGTGTTGAGAATGTTATGGAAATGGCTGTTGTAGTGTGTGAGGATCTCATCTGTGGTCCCAGTGTCTTGCCACCAATAAGCTTTCCAACCACCTTAGTGACTTCAGCTTGGGAAATGTATGAGTCCACCTCAGAGTAGTATTACTTCCACCTCATAATGACATCCCCAGACCCCCACCTCCACTGTAAACGGTGTTGGTGAAGCACTGCTTCCCCCACCTCAGGTGCCGACGACTTGCCAAAATTTCCTTGGGACAGACTGGTAGTCCTTCTCCGCAGTCTCCCCAAACTCCTTCCAAGCCCAGGTTTTTTCCTCTATCACTGCCAGAGCCGCAGTACACCCGGCTTGCTGGTACCCATCAGCTTCCTTGGGAGTCCTGTAGGATGATAATGACTGTTAGAACCCCTTCTTCAACTTGACGGCAACCCTTACTTCCTGTGTCCACCACCAGGTTTGGGGATTGTCACCATGACAGGCACCATAGACCTTGTGACAATGCCACAGCTCCAAGCAGCAGCAATGGAGGTGCAGAACATGGTCTATTCAGACTCAATGTCTCCAGCCTCACCTGGAATCTGTGAGAATCTCTCCTGGAGGTGGGAATTGAAGACTGCATGGACAGGGGGTTCAGCCAGACAATCCCAACTGACCCTCACAACATGTTTGGGTCTGCTGAGTCTCTCCGGCTTCTTCCCCAGCCATAGTATCCAACTCACCACCAGGTAGTGATCAGTGGACAGCTCAGCCCTTCTCTTCACCCAAGTGTCCAAGACACATGGCTGGAGATCAGCTGACATGACAACAAAGTCTATTATTGACCTCCAGCCTACAGTGTCCTGGTGCCATGTGCACCTTGTAGACAACCCTGTGCTCGAACATGGTGTTCGTTATGAACAAACCGCGACTAGCACAGCAATATGATAATGAAACACCACTCAGGTTCAGATCAGGGAGACCATTCCTCCTGATCACCCCCCTCCAAGTCTTGTTGTCGTTTCCCATTTGAGTGTTGAAAGGTCCTAATAGAACAATGGAATCCTCAGTCGGAGCATGGTCCAGTACCCTTCCCAGGGACTCCAAGAAGATCTGGTACATTGTGTCGTTTTTTGGTCCATAGACTGAAACAATGGACAGAGACCTGTCTCCTACCTGAAGGCTTATAGCAACACAACCCACTCATTCACCGGGGTAAACTCCCAACACCTCGCGATTGAGCTGTGGGGAAATAAGCAAGCCCACATGAGCCCGCTGTCTCTCACTGTGGTCAACTACAGAGAAGTAGGGCACCCAGCCCCTCTCGAGGAGCTGGGTTTCAGAGCCCAAGCTGTGCATGGAGGTGAGCACGACTATGGTATCTCTCAACCTTCTGCACAAGCTCAGGTTCCTTCCTATCCAAAAAAAAACAGATTCCGTGTCTGGGGATCAGGTTGCTGAGGCTCCCACCGTCGACTGCTACCCAATCCACATTGCACCAGGCTCCTATGGTAGCCTTGTTCTTTCGGGTTTGTCCCGGGTACCGGCTCTGCCTTGCCAGGCGACGTACCATTCCGCTTCCGTTGTCTGTCCATATGGAGTTTCAAGCTGCCGTTTCGTCTGACCTGTCACCCAGGACCTGTTTGCCTTGGGTGACTCTTCTGGGGGTCATAAAGCCCCCCAACAACATATTTTCTGGGATCATTCGGGTACTCAATCTCCCCAAACACGATAAGGTAGCAGTTCAAGGTGAAGGGTTTTCTAAATGCCCTGAAAAGCACAGGTAAAATGTTCTTAGGATACATGAACCAGATGTTTCTCTTCGCCGATTGTCTTTGGGCTGGGGAGGAGACCAATACATAAAGGGACCGGAGCGAAACACCACCTGAGCACTTTGGTACTGCTTTTACTTCTCTTAATGGACCCCATTTCTGTCAATTAACTTAAACATAAAAAAAATATTAGAGTTCTTTTAAATTCCCAATAACATGGAAATAATATTTTGCTGCATAAAATGAAAACAAAATCTAAATTTCACAAATGTGATTAAACACTTTGAGTATCATTAAGGACAAAATTACATTTGATCCATCATATGAATGTAGAACTCAATGTCCTCTATATTCAAACCAGATTTTACCAGTTTCTTTTGATGAGTTAAAATGAAAATTAAAGTAAAAGCACTGGCCATATTTCATTTATAAGGAAGAAAGTCCAAGAGGGTACATGATAAGCTATTTTTGCAAAGGGTGATAAAGTGTTTACCATTTTGTAAAGGCCCTCAGGGATACACACTAGTTCTTTCTCATTAAATAATTATACTAGAAGCGTCACACTTAGCAGTCAGTGTTGTTATGCAGATCAAGGAAGGGCCAAACGAGTCTGGGCTTTGCCCTGAGGAAAGGGTGGGGGCAGTAACTGTTGTCTGATCTCCTGCCAGATTTGGATACATGTCAAACCTGATGTATTGTAATTATGAGTCGATGTCGTGTGACTCAAAATGGTTTTCTGGGACTGAAGAATGGCAACACAAAGATCATGTTTCAACCAGATTACCTCTATTGCACGTGAGCAATAGTTGGCTACAATTATACTTAAAACAAGATACCAGAGCCAAGGACTGAGTTCTTTCCCAATTAGGAGAATGTTTTGTTTGTTCTAATTGTTTTGTCCAAATTAAACCCACCAAAGTATATGTACTCATGTACATGAATAACAGCAGCAGAAAGACTTTTATTTAACTCTTGAACAACAGGCTAGAACAACAGGAGAATTTAAAATATTGTGTCACAATTCTTGTTGATTCATCCAATAAACGAGTTGATGAACTATTAGGAAAAGTTCATGACCTCAGGGCTGGTCTGGAATTTACCCAAAAGGATTTTTTTTTTATTTTAAAGTCACCTGTAAGACATGAGGATAGTCCTGAAAAACAACCAAAAAATTGCATTGAATCTGTCTCAAAAAGTCTTGTGCCTCTAAATGATAAATCTAATTATATAGAAGGTCAGTCTAGACAAAACAATGTCATGACTGACGGAATGAAAGGGTCAGAAGGTGAGAAATGGTCAAATACTGAGGATAAAGTGAGAAAGCTGCTGTTGGAGAGACTGCAGATTGATCATCTCAAAATTGAAATGGAACAGGCCCACAGGACTGGAAGGCTCTCATCATCTTCCATCAAGCCTTGGCCAATTGTTGTAAAGTTTCTTCCTTTTAAGGATAAACTGGAAGTTCTCAGCAATCGCTGAGTCATTGGCCTGCGACTATTTCCATATCTACCATTCAATTCTCTATTATCTGATATGTCGAAGTCCCAGTCTAAACAGTTTTCAACTTTTCCTTTAAACATTTGTAGTATTTCAAAAACTATGATGTTCTTTGTCATTGTCTCTCATTGCTGAGTCTTGAATTCTCAGTTTTAGCTTTCTCAGAATCCAATCCAAGAATCCGATTTCAGAGTAAAGGGATGATGAAATGGACCAATTGCTCTGTAGTCTGTAGTGAATGTCATGTGATTAATGCTCCTTACTGTGGTATTGTGGAAGGACTGAGTGAGTTTCTTTTGTTATTAACTATTAAAACATAAATATGAAACAAACATGACAATCTACTCTCATTAAAAATCTAGAGAATTTACCTTGACAGAAAGTGTAAAGTTTTTTAGCAACAAAATTTAGACGTTTTAGAATAGTCTTCTAAAGTCTATGAATATATATGCCAAACTAACACAAACAAATAACATAATGTCAGTATTTATTTGAATTGCCTTTAGAGTTGATTTCAGCAAATATTCACTTTTCCATGTGTCCTGGGAACATTATGTTGTGGGCCTGACCAAGTGGCTTGTACAGTAGACACTAGTGTAAATTACACCCGATGGGAAATCTGACACAGAATCAACGTAATATGCAGTCAGACCTATGACATACACTGTGGTTCCCATGAAAGATCATGTGGATTGGTGAGTATGGTTAAGTTTAGGTAAAGTATTTCAAAGAGCTCAAACGAGCTCCCAGACTGGCGCGGATTTGATCTGCGTCAGTCTCGTTTACGCGAGTCCACGGGAATCTGGTCCACACCGGTCTGGTCTATGGACTTGCGTGAAAGAGACCCCCACAGACCAGATCCGCAGACCAGACATCCATGGAATACACTCGCGTGGGTCTGGTCCTCCCCGGTCTCGTTCGGGTGTCATCCGTTGATGTCTGGTCCACGCAGTATGTTCCGCGGGACTTCTCCATGGGGGTCTGGTCCGTGGGTTCTGGTGGATGCCATGAAAAAACCAGTGTTTGATCGTTGTCAGTTCCTTTTGATTCTCTGTTGGTGCTTCCTGGACCATTTTCCCAACGGTGGGACAGTCAACAGGAGGAGCGTGCACACATAAAGCACCAGGTTAAAAGGCCTTTTTTGAGAAAATGACAAGCTTTTAAGTGCACATTATAGTGCGGAACACTTAGAGTGCAGAACAATATACTAGATTTTGATGCATTGGCTAAAAAAAGTGATCAACAATACTGTTCCCACTAAAAGCGAATGGAATTATTAACATTGTCTTCTTGAGTGGATTCACTTTAAAAATGAAGGATATTATTAGTCGTGATGAGGGTTTTTTTTAATTGCTTGTTTAATTTTTAATATCTGAAAAATAAATGTTGACAAGAGCCTTAGAATTTTTTTATGTTGTTTTTCAAATGTGTTTTTTTAATATGTTGGAAATATTTGATAAAATACATTTTGGAGAGAAACAATGCTGGAGACGGTAGATGCGTGTTTGCAGAACTAAAAAAAGTTAAATGTAATGCTTTTTTTTGTTTATATTTGATATGTATGAATTGGGTGCTGGCCCAATGGTCTGTCAATTTTTTTAAAGTCAATATGGCCCCTGAACCAAAAAGTTTGCCCACCCCTGGGTTAAGGTATGTCCAAGTGCATTTGATTTTAAGAACAATTTTAAATGTATGGATGAAATAACTCTGGCTAAGGATTCTGCAAATTACTCATAGTCTTGATTAAGTTTAAAATGAATGAATTTCCTGCTTCTGACTCAGATTAAGTGCATCATACTGATTAACTGAACAATGACTGTCTTCATGTTCCTGTACCTGTCAGAAACTCGTCTGAATCCCCGCCCTACGCGCACACTTGAGTAAGATAGTATCTTTCCACCCACCTGTTCCGCCTCCGGGACACCAGCTATAAAACACATCCTCCCGTTGCCTAAGCAATGGCTCCTCCTCTCCAGTGCAAGCCTTCGATGAGCTCCATCAACCTCAGAACGCAAGCCGACATGACCAGCTCCGTACGTCGCGGGACCTCCTCCATGTCCTTATCGTTTTTACCATCGCTGTCGCGCTCTCAGCGTACAGTCAGTGTATACGGTGGGTATGGTGGGGGGCAGTCAGGGGTGCGGGGGTCCTCCGTCTCCAATGGCCTTGGCTCCGGATTCGATTTGGCAATGCTCGAAGGAAGCGGCGACAGCTTTGGCAACGAGAAGGTAACTATGCAGAACCTCAACGACCGCCTAGGCTCGTACCTGGAGAAGGTGCGCACACTGGAGGCAGCCAACGCTAAGCTTGAGCAGCAGATCCGGGAGTGGTACGAGAAGCGGACGCCGACCGTCCGTGACTATAGCAAGTATGAGGCCATCATAGCAGACCTGCGCAAAAAGGTCAGTCTGCACACATTTATCCATTTTCTTTATTTAATTATATCTAAGCGTAAGTTTACGCAAACATACGGTATCATATATATTCGTTGCCATTTTCCTCACATTGTACACGGATATACAATCTTAATACACACACAAAGACCCAGTACTACTCTTGGAGTAGTTCCCAAATGAATCAAAGCAACATAAAAGGGCTTGGGAAGTCTTGTACAGTCCCATCAAGAGCAACGTCAACATGTCTTAAAAACATTATTGACCAGTTGATAGTTTTGGCTTTCAGTTGCTGTTTGGGTCTTTGAGGGTTAACAGGGTCCCAGAGACAATAGCAACAATTGTACGATCAAAAGTAATATCAAAAGCCAATTTCCATGTGTAATGATATTCATATACGGTTGTTGCCAGAGCTTTTAAAAGTCCATGCTTTTTCCCCTTTTCAATATATACTAGTCATGAAATACCAACAAACAGAAACCTTCATCAGCCACATTGTTAATGTTCACATTGTTTCATTCTCTTGTAACTGAGCACAATTACTCTGAACAAGTAGTTTTGATGTGCGTACAAATTGCCTTGAGTTTATTCCAAGAACACACAATTTTGGAATCAAGGGGAACAGGAGCGTTAAAAGTCTCTGACAAATATTTTTTATCCTACCAGATCTGGATCATTTGACATTCCTGCAGTCAATGAAACAAATTCGTTTTCTGGTTTTGCTGATGTCTACATTTAAAATGATTATTTTTTGTGTTTTTACAAGAAAAGCTAACAAATTGGGGTGTTCCCATTTTGTACATTAGTATGAAATAGTGAAAATAGGTGTGTTTTCAGGAAATAAAAGCTTTCAACCTAATCTTCTCAAACCATTCAGACTCATCAAGAAGGTAATTTTTTCCATCATCAAGATTTCCTATTCTATATCATACCGGTGTTGAATTGATGGTATGTTTTATTTTAGCCTTTATTTTAGAATTCCCTCTTGAGCAGCCACAAAATCTTACATAAATATTTAGTCTCAGTATTTGTGGGTATTGAGAACAAGCAGGTCAGGATTGTGTTAATACCATAGGGGAAATGGTTATTGTGCAGGAATTTGTGTATTTTTAGAGTACAGGAAATATACTCTAAAAATTACAATGAACTCTAGAACTATCCTTGGTATTGTCCACATAAAGAGTACAGTTTTCAAACAGTACAAAACATTTCCTTCATTGGTTTCATAATGAGCCTCTAACATATTAAGACTAGTGTTACATATTTATATGTCCTCGGGATGTGGATAGGTAGTAATTATATAGATTTTCTTTTTAATTTGGATATTGGATTTAAGTATTTGATGTATGTATTGAAAAGATAAAAGCTGAATGTGAATCTCTTCATTTTCTTCAGTTAACATGTAAAGTGCATTTGTAAAATACTGAAAATCAGGCATAAAAAAACAACTATTCTTCTATAGATAATCAAGCCCTTTGGTCTGCATTACAAATAAAGAAACAAAAGTCATTAGTTTTATGCTAGTATTTGGTGTGTATGTGTGCTATTTTATTTTAGATCAGTGCTGCCTCACAGGACAATGCCAGCTTGATGCTGCAAATTGACAACGCCAGACTGGCAGCGGAGGACTTCAGAGTCAAGTAAGAGGCACAGACCTTCATAACACAACTTACTGTGAACGCACAAATGTGGACACAAAGTCAGTGAGGTGTAAAAGTCAACATACTGAGGGCAACAGAGTGGTGTAACTGGTTTTAGTAGAGCTTAAAAGCGATCTTTTGTTGATAGTAATAGAGCTATTGTGTGTGTATGACAACATTAAACCTCTGTTTCCTTTACTCCGAAGGTTTGAGAATGAGATGGCGGTTCGCGTGTCAGTTGAGGCAGACATTGGCGGTCTGCGGAAGGTCTTGGATGAACTGACTACTACCCGGTCTGATCTGGAGATGCAAGTGGAAGGCCTGAAGGAAGAGCTGGTCTACCTGAAGAAGAACCACGCAGAGGTGGGAGATCTGCTGAGAAAATAAAAGAACAACGACATGAAATTGTTTTTTCTTGAGTGTTTGCCAAATGTTAAAAAGATGTTACCGTCTACCTCAAAGCAGGGTGAAGTCATATCTAATAAGACATGTTGCATCTCTTTTAATAATTTCGAACATGTTCATTATTACTGATAATCATTTCTTATATACATAAGAAATGATTATCAGTAATAATGAACATGTTTGAACTGTTTGTTTTTGTAGGAGCTTGCAGACTTACGTGGCCAAATTAAATCTAGTTCCGTAAATGTGGAGGTGGATGCCTCACCACAGGCTGACTTGAACAAGACACTAAATGATATCAGGACTCAATATGAGGGCATTGCTGAGAAGAACCGGTGTCAAATGGAGGACTGGTACAAGGCTAAGGTGAGGATAACGTGTCCAAAACTATTCAAAACCAGCCTGCATCAACCTGAAAACTTGTCTCCTGCCATTTTTTAAAATCATTTGTTATCTTTCATTTCAAATTATTTCTACCCAGTGATTTTTGACATTCATCTATTAAGGGAAATGAGTTTTGCTCAACCAGTGGTCAAGAACTATGAAAGACATTGCACAAGCATTTGAAAGTGTAATACCAGTCAGATACTGGTCCCACGGGTGTTGACTCCCATACACTTGCGTCCAAAAATACAGTCAATTTAATTCAAAAGATTTTATGTATCCCGAAGGATAATTTACGGCATATGGAGCAGCAAACAAACAAACAAAATAAAATCTTGTAAACAACACTTAATAATTTATTTCTGGATTTGTGAATTGGTGTTTCATGAATTATGTCATGTGACATTTTTGTTCATGCTCTACATTACTACTGTCTGTTCAGAAAATGGTTTGTCGCTGATAATTTTGTTACTGTTTAACTTTCTCACCTCCCGTATTTTGTAAAAATACAGGCTTGGTGACAGCCAAAACACAAATCTTGCTTTGAAAATACTAGTTCAAGCAAGGATCTAAATGCTCTAAATCTTATTTTTAGTGGTGGTATTTTTAGAAGTTTAGACTTGGTTGTGATTCTGGTCTGTACGGATAGATATTTGGCCTCTAGCATGTAACAGTTTTTACCTACAGAGGATTTGTTATTTGTGTTGACCCGAGCCGTTCCATGATATAGTTGTGTCTAATTTTGCATCTTACAGTTTGATGAACTGAACAAGCAAGTGGCAAGTAGCACCGAGACCCTCCAGACATCCCGTAATGAGATCAAAGACCTTAAGAGGACCCTTCAGAGTCTGCAAATTGAGCTACAGTCCCAGCACAGCCTGGTAATATTAGATCACACACACAACTGCATGTCCACATACACTTTCATGCTATAATCTTGCTGCAATAGGTCAGCTTCTGTCTCTGGTCCTTTTTTGGTCCCTGAAATTTCCCCGAGTGGGACAAATAAAGGTATATCTAATCTAATCTAATCTTTTCCTTCTACAGTTTACAAGTCTGTCTAGATATAGCATGCAAAGTATGGTATATGTAGAGTATACATCTAGGTCACTCTCTACATCTACTGTTAGTATTGCATGTCTCATGTGACTTGAGTAAAAACTGGAAAGTCAAACATGGAGATAAAAAAAATCGGTTACAGATCATTTGTCCTCTTTCGCTGTTGTTTCTTCTTTATAGAAATGTGCCTTGGAGGACCAGCTGGCAGAGACAGAGTCCCGCTACAGCATCCAATTAAAACAGCTCCAGACAATTGTCAATGACCGGGAGGTAGAGCTCAGCCAGGTGAGAGAAGACATCAAGAGGCAGGCAGCAGATTACCAAAACCTCCTCAACATCAAGACCAGGCTGGAGCTGGAGATTGCCGAGTACAGAAGATTGCTGGATGGAGAGGATCTGAAGTAAGGAAATGCTGTCACAAAGATGGTGTGATCTGGAATATAGCTTAAAAGCCTCTTAATATCCACCAGGATCCTGCCTTGATTTCAGGATTAGAGGTATTTGAATCATGGTTAAATTTATAACATTGAGGCTGTGTAAACACCTTCTAATGAAGTTTAACACATGCATAGTGCTATCTAGCTGCAATTATTTTCTTTGCTTTCATTAAATTATTGAGTAAGTGAGAAAAAAATTGTAAAAGAGACATGTCTGAAAATAACAAACTACTGGAACCAACATGCAGCTGAAAAAAAAAACAAAGACCAATACTTTTCATGTTTATGTTAAAGTTTAAAGGAGTAAGTGATGGTTCCAATATGCGTCCATATGAAACAGCATCGGAACCAATGTTTAGTGGCAAAGGAATTGGGGAAACAAAACTTGGATTCAGGAAAATGTGATTTTTAAAATACATTTTTAAAAATTAAATACAGTTGATTAATCATTTCAGCTTTAGTGATCACATCTGTTGTAAGCCTAAGCTAGTGTTAGAGTTGGGATTTTAGGAACCAAGTGGATGTGAAAAGGCAAACAGGTAAAAAAAAAAGTATAATGATATTGCATGCATCTTACCATTTACTGTCCTTTTTTTAAATAGCAGGACTGTTGTAAGGAAAGAAGTCAAATGTAAGTTCACCTCGTCATTAGGTAATGCAGTTTACCTGCTAACACTGATCTGCCACATGAATCTAATATAATTTTATTTTGCTTCCATTACAGCTGAACCTGTGAGAACTCAGAGGACAAAGATCGTGATTGAGGAAGTCATTGATGGGAAAGTTGTTTCCCGTACAGAAGATGTGAAGGCGTCAGTCATCAACAGATAATCATACTGGATCATGTAAAACCTGCTTCAAAAATTAACTCAATAAGTGGCTTTGACATGTATTGTATCTTCACTATGTAACCAAACAATTCAATCCAATTGTGGTACATTAGAATAACTACAAAACAATAAAATCTCAATTATATTTTTCTTTCATCCATTTATTACAGTTTTTCTCAAAAGCTAAAACACATTTCACAAACATTTCCTCCATGTTCCCCAATGTCTAAACACAACACTCTTTTCTAAAGCTACATTAACACAACCACACCTTCACACTTCAAAACTCAAACTTTCACACCAAAAGACCAGCTCGAAGCTTTCAAAAATGTAAACACTATACACATAATTACACACTACAGCAAAACAATTGAAAAACACAATGCTCAATTTGTGAGAAGGTTCTTTGTTTCACAACTGCCAATGCATATTTTTAGAAACTTTACAGTAACAGGTCTTCTTAGATCTCTGTAGAGGATTAGGCATTTAGATTTATGAGTTTATAGAAAATAATACATGTAGACTATTGTAACACAACTCAATGCAAAAACAATCTATTGTACACAACAGTACTCTTGAAAACATGTTCAAGGTGTGAAGTTATTTACTTTATTCACACCACAATCACTGTGCGCCATCATGTCGCTGAGCTGCATCGGGCCACATCACCTCAGCCACATTGCGGGTTATATTCTCTCTTGCCAGACACCGCGGGATGTCAACACAGGCCAGCTCCATTGCCCTTAGGAGGGTCTCTCTAGTGTATGATTGTCTGTTATAAACCTTCCATCTCCACGATGAGAAGAACTCTTCAATAGGGTTCAGGAAACGGGAGGTTGGTGGTGAACCACACTCTCATTTAGTTTGTTCTGTGGAAGCAGACATTGTCCCAAATAAACATAAATGGGATGTGCGAGCCCAGGATGATGTTGTTGGCTGTCCAGGAGGATGTCTCTTAGCTCCTCTAGGAAGGTGAGGAGACTGGGTGTTGTAAGACCCAAGTACAGCATGCCGGTGGACAAGGCCCTCCGAACCCATGGCCGCACAAAGAGTACTATTCCTTGAACCTCAGTGATGGCTCGTTGGTCAATGATGTTATAAGGCCTCTTTGCCTTCGTTTCTGCACGTTGAAGCCAGCCTCATCCAGGAAGAGGCACTCATATC